>DWPV01006825.1:0-11204 GCA_018251915.1 Urbanus proteus proteus
CTGCCGGCCGCGTACCAGGCGGGCGTCACGCTCGCCGCGCCCGCCGGCTCCGAGGCGCACCGCCGCCTGGTGCACGCCACGCCGCCGCCCGTGCTACGCGCGCAGTAGTTATGATCGCCTGGTAGACGTTTTCTTTAAAAGAATACGCTTTCTACACTCATAGCCCCACAGTAGGACACACACACACACACACACACACACACACACACACACACAGGATTATCCTGTGTCGTGGGTGCCATAGACACAAATATCTGTCTAACCGGGAATTGAACCCGGCACCAGGTTGTCAAAATGCAGGGCGGGTAGGGTAGAGTATGGATTAAATTGGTGATGACTGGGACGGATTTAGTGTTCCCTGGAAACAATATGTTTAAAAAAAATTACACTTATAGCGCTGTACTCGGAATGTCTCCTGTGTCGTTAATGCCATGGAAGCACAAAGACCCTGAACAAAAATCTCAATTTATCATTCAGTTATCTGTCTGGCCACTATCGTAACCTTAACTCAATGCGTGTCAGTGTCCTGGGGTTTCTTCTCGGTTATATAATTTTGCATGAACATGGTACCCGCCTGGTGCGGCTGCCGGCCGCGTACCAGGCGGGCGTCACGCTCGCCGCGCCCGCCGGCTCCGAGGCGCACCGCCGCCTGGTGCACGCGACGCTGCCGCCCGTGCTACGCGCGCAGTAGTTATGATCGCCTGGTAGGGTGGTGTTGATTAAATGGGTTTGGTGTTCAGTGCCCTGGAAAGGATATGTTTATAAAAAAATACACTCATAACGGTATACTAGGATTGTATCCCGTGTCGTTAGTGCCATGGAAGCACAAAGACCCTTAACAAAAATCTCAATTCATCATTCAGTTATGTGTCTGTCTGGTATCGAACCTGATCCCGTTGCGTGTCAGTGTTCCCGTGTTTCTTTCGGTTATATAATTTGGGTAGAACACTCAAGGACATAGAAGGTTAAACCCATCGTATTCACCTCCAACATTAACAAATCCATTATCTGACCCTACCTGGGCATCGAACCCAGTACTTTGTACGTAGCTCTGCCACTGGTGTGGTGGCTTGGATGGGTTTAGCCTTCTATGTCCTTGGTAGGATATATTTTAAACACTTTCTACACTCACAGCCCATACTAGGATTGTCTCCTGTTGTGGATGCCATTGACACAAATATGAATACACAAACAGACCTACATACCCAGACTCAGAACGGAAATATAAATTCATCATTCAAATATATATCAGACATATATGGTCACCATTCATATCGGCGACTGGTGTATGCTACACCGCCACCGGTGCTACGTGCACAGTAGTTAAAACCTGGTAGGATGAAAAATTATAGGGACAAGATGTGAACAGTGTTCAATATCTTAGACAGGAGACGTTTAAAAACTTTATGCTAGGATTTTCTCTTGTGTCCTTAGTGCCATTGACACACAAATACTATTACACAAACATCCAGACAGAGAACAGATATGGGACCCATGCAGGTAATTGTAGGGTCAGGACAGGATCAGTGTTTGATTCATATCCACAAAGTGCATTAAAATGACTTATTTTCATTTCAATTCTGAGGTATGGGTGTTCAAGTGCATTATATTAAAAATCCTAATGGCTAGGAATGAACAATAAAATAAGGTAAAGGCATTACAGTGTTAAAGTTGACAGCAAAAATGTAAATAAATCTTGATTCAATAAAAATATTTACAGCAATACAAGACATGGCTATAATATGTCACTTTCAGCAGGACTTATTGTTGATATGATAGTTTAATACCAGTTCATGTCGTTAATAGTATGACACAATTTCATTATTAAAATTATTTGTTGGCAGCTGAGCAGTAGGCAGAAAATATAGGCAGCATTCATTCACGGTTATTTTATTAAACATTATTATGTGATGATTCAAATTTGATCAAGGGAGAGAAGATCATTTTGAGAATAAAAGTGCGCAAAAATTCATAACTTATTCATGAATGTAATACTTTTAAAAGTTTGTCACTAGTAAATTTTTTCTTTAATTATTTGATGAAAGGAAAATTTCATTATTTGCTCGCTGCAAATTGTCCACAAATGTATCACTGCCAGGACAGGAAGAGACAAAATCCTTTATCTAAATAAGGTAAGACTTAAGTAATCGTATTTATATGTTTAATATTACAATTGTAAATTTATTAATGAAATATTAAACGTATAATAAAATAACTTACCATTCGAAACTTTCTATGTGTGTTGTAAAATAACCATTATATAACTCGAAAAGACATTGTAAAATTAAAAATAAGTTTCATTCATATAAGTAGGTCTGAAAAAATTACGCATTGAATGTTAGCTCCTATATCAATGTTAACCAATTTTTCTGTAACTGTATAAATTATATACGAATAGAAACGGTTTTGTAATATTATAATAGGTAAATGTATCTCTGTCTAGTTACTACAAATTGTTTTGCTCTAAAATATTTGAACATATAGTCACTCATAATATAAAATACTCTACATTATGGGCTGTTCAGTAAAAATATACACTAAACTAATTCAGTAAGTATAGCCTTAACTATTAATAACATGAGTAATGCAGACTATTAATTTAAAAGTCATAAAAGGGAAACAGAATGAATTGTTCAAACGATGTATTTTTTATTTTATGTATTGTTTTAGTGAAAAGAAAAATGTGTAAATTCGATTCAATGTCAGGCTTTAGAGCAATATACATTAATGTTAATAAAGATATATTCAATATCACAAGTCAGAAATATGGAATATACATTTTTCTTAGAGTGAAAATCTAATGTTTACGTATAATAATTTTCCGACATTTTCAAGATATTCTCAACTATCAAGACGCACAGGCAGAACATAAATATATATTAACGTTCGCCATTTTTATCTAAAAATATATAATATTATGTACCACCGAATTATTAATACATAAACACACAATATCACCAAACGTAATTATACTCGAAAGGGATTTTTTGATATTTAAGTAGTTAAGATATTTTTAAGCTTGTTTAATTATGAGTAATGGTTAATAGTATGTAATAGTCATCTTCTGTTAAAGCTTGAAATAAGAGCATGTGGAAAGGTTTGTAAGGGTGCCACTACACATAATTGGTATATCATAATCATCTTGATTGAACTTAAACGATACTGTGATCTTTTAAATTGGTATGTCTCATTCATTCTCATTTGTACTAAAAACGTACAGGAGCAACAGTAAATAAGTGATATTTATATCGACATCACAATATTAGTAGAATGTGTTTAGATTCCTCAAAAACTAATCGATTATATCGAGTTTTAGATAAAATTTGATATCGATTGAGTGTGGTGGCACCCTAAGAGAGTACAATTATTGTAATTATCGCCTCGTAGGGAAAAACGTACCAATTCATTAGGTATAGGGTGAAGGAAATTCCCGTGTGTTTTTAATATTTATATAATTGTTTTGTTATAATTATTTTATATGTTAGGCTTTGAACTGATTTCAATGTCGCTCAAACGTTTATTAGTTTTGTTAATGTGATTATGTGTACAGTAAATGATAGTGATTACCTAATATTAGTGATGCAATTATGTAACGAAAGCTTATGTGATTGGCTAAATTTTATTAGCCTGAAAACAATATGTAAATAATTTTGTAAGAATAATACAAATATATATACTTAATTGGTACTTGTTAGTCAATTGGTGCTTACTAGTCAAAATTATATTAGCACATACTTTCATGTATTGTCACATTTTGTATAAATATCGCACTCATAGTGAAACTTGTATTCATTGTAAACGACTTGTATCTACCATTTTACGCTTGTATTTATTGTTTAAATACCGTTGTAACGTGATTTATTTGTAGCTTTTGTAAAAATTAATGAATTTATTCATTATCACGTAACCATCATTGCTTTAGTTGACTTCCACTGTATATGTTGCGATTGGTTAAAAAAAATCCTGTCCATAGAGAAATCCGTGCCTTAGGGACCATTTATAAATTACGTCATACGAGTTTCATGATTTTTTGACCCCTCCCTAGCCCCTTGTCACAGCTGCTCACGTTTTTGACGCCTCCCCCTTCCACTTGTGGGACGTCATTTTGAGAAATGCTTAGAAAAAAATTTGGAGCCCTCCCCACGCCTTGCCTCACTTCGTCGACCCTCTCCCTCCCCCTTAACTTTTGGCGTAATTTATACATGACCCCTTATCTTGGTTGTGCGACCACCTAATATCGCTTTATTTTTCGGAAACCCGACAAAGGCAGTACGTGATACAGGTTTTTAAATATTTTGATATTTATTTGAAGGATACGTGTACAATAATTAAAATTTCGTTGTCTGAAAGTGCAGCAATGTAACGTTCAATAAGCACTCTATAAATATTGTCATATAAATTATTAAATATTTAAACCTTATGCAGTTAACCCAGATAAAAAACAGCAACTACGTCTCTACATTTGTAAATTCTAATATTTTAAAGCTGCAAATAAATTTACGAATCCATGTTATTCTTACTATATTTAGCAATGGTTAAGTTGATTGTCATTAATGTTAATAGAAGCGTTAATTTTAAGAGAGTACTGCTTGGAAAGGGACAGTCACTGTATCCTCTTGACGTAACTATCAATATAAAGCATTGTTATGTATAACATTATATTTTTGGAATATACTATGATAGACTCATGTGTTTTTTATGTTCATAAACCATAGACCCTAGCGTAAAGGCAGAACATTTATTAAGTCGCTATAATCGTAACTGAGTTGATTATGTCACAAAAACCAATATTGATCGTCTGACCAATTCCTAAGTGTAATTTTTAGAAGTAATAAAAACATCAACAGTATTATTAACCTTAAGATGAAGGAAGGATGAGGAAAATCCTATTGCTAAGTGGGACGTAAGGTAAAAAAATATAAAAAGACATCATGCATATTAAATTATTTTTATTAAACCCATAATTCGCGAAATGTATAAAAACTCGTTAAACGTTAAATAAATCTATATTAACTAGTTTAATTGCATGTGAAAGTCTATGAGCACAGCAATGTCCGGGCTTCCAGCAATGCACCAAACGCTTTACAAACATACAATAAGCTTGTCTTTATTTAGTCTTCTCAGATTTAGAGTGTGATAATACCAAGCCAATGTCGTAACGTACGAAAGGATTGAAGTTTACTAAAGAGGTGTAAAAATCTTGTAGAGGACGGAAGTTGCACAGCAAACAACGGAATTTTGATGATGATAAAAGATCAATACGTTACAAATTTCTTTTCATTACATTTATATTTCTATTACAGTCCTCGTATGTTCGTTTGGGCTGTAAGAATATTTATTTTACACCGAGAAGGTACAAACACAACAATCAACTTATTTTACACAATGTTTGATTTCTATTATATTATTGTATGATTTAATTAAATACTCGTACATATTTAATACTCTAAGGGGAGAGCAAAAAATAAACTGTCATTCACTCATTGCTGAATTATAAAAAAACTAGATAGAAATTCAGTCTCGTTTTATGATTAAACACACTATTATATTTTAATAACGATTTTGTAGTAAATGAAAATAGGTTTACTTTATTTTCTAAATAACTTTTCAAATCTAGATGCCATTTTTTAAAGTAACATAATTTTTGCCTTTTATTGTTTTTTAACACAATACAGTCTAACTGTCTTTGTTAAGTATGCTGCATAAATTAATAAGTGCAATGTAGACTTCTTATTATAAAATTTAAGTTTTACAAAATATTATTTTAATCGTTTATTCAAATTATTTTCAATAGGCAATAAAGGATTACAATCGCAATCAATGATCTTAATCGCTTGTTTCATGTTATAATTATATCTTAAACTTTTAACAACTAGAAAAACCTTACATATTGTTTCTGAATAAATAAAGTAGATGTCTTTTTTCTTGCTCCAATTACGACATATTCTTGAGAATACATACAAACATAGTGAATAATTTATCCAATATACACATACCCATACCCACAATGAATTTTTATAACCAATTAAATGAATTTACGTATATTACATAATCTATTTGGCACCAAGGTTGATATAGTATTTTTCATTTTAAAAATGTTCCAAGACCCAAAATATATAGAAATTATTTTCGCCGAATATATTAGGGGGACTTGAGTGTACAACATCTATTTCAACTAAAATACGTCACGTTTTATAATAGAATATACTTATAAATTCGAAGATAATTTTTCTGTTACATGACTGTTAGATACCTACGTAAATGTGATGATGCAACGAACGTAGAAAGAAATATATCGTTTTTACCATAACATTATCATTACAATAATGAAGATATTATTTAAATGTATTTTAAAATTGAGAGTGTCATTTATTTCTGTTGTAAATAACATCTAGAAGCTTCAAGAACAATTCGGGAGCTCTGGTGCCGTCACCGAAATTATTCGCAAGGGTGACGACTTCATCGTAGCGCGTTCGTTCCTCTTCCCTGAATATTTTCGGAAGGTCAAGTTCCTCGTAAAGTCTTTTAATCCTCTCTATATGAGCTGGTTCAGAGCTGCCGTAACACGACGTGAATACCCGTTTTTGAGGTTCGCTGCAACGCTGCAATGCCGTCACCGCCAACCAAGAACACTTGCCTTCTTGGATGTCTGTCCCCGACTTACCAGTTACTGATTCCGAACCGAAACCATCTATGAAGTCGTCCTGTTAAAAGAACGGGTATTACTACATTATAATAGGTAAATTTTAATTTTAATTAATTGATTGGCTGGAACAAAGCACTTTGATTGAAATGAAATTAATAAAATTAAACATTTTATATGTACATATAAAGTTACATATATACATATATTTTTTTATAATTTAAATAAGATATTAGGCATACCTATATGCAAACTAAAATATATACAAATAAATATATATAAAATCGACAGAATACACAATTACATATATTGCAACTGTAAATAAACATTATGAAACAAAAAAATCCATCTAATACAAAGTAAGTATTTAATGGAAAAGAATTTGCAATGCGCCAACAATATTACATTTATTTGCATACTTCCAAGATTACGAATGTCATTTAAAATCTTATAATTGATATAAATTATATTTTTTAATAACCTTGCTAAATATTTACTTAGTAATGTTTAAAATTTTAAATTAATATTCCAAATTATTACCTGCATTTGAAATATACGTCCGATTTTGAAACAAATTTGCTCGGCTTTTTTATGACTTTCCTTATCATTGTTATTTGCCAGTAGCATGCCCAAACAAACTGGTAGTTTGTATGTGTAATATGAAGTCTTAAATTTTACGATAGCATTGTATCTTTCCACCGTAAATAGACTGTAATCATTTTTATTTCTTTGTGCCATCGTGTAGTCTAAATGTTGTCCAACTGACGTGAAAAGTAATGCCTGTAACATAGCATATATGTTATCCATTAAAAAAAATAGTAATAAAAAACCGTATCATAAAATGTTAACCACTCATCTGGAGCCCAAAAAACATACGTTTCAAAATGTTAAGCTCATTTCACCGAATTTCGTTGGTCTTCTATAATTACTTCGGTATATCTTAGTAGTCTTAATTTAGATACATCACGTTGGAAATTCAAGTTTCATATCTCTAACGTTAACTGATTTTCTGAAATTTTGTGAGACTACTATGAAAGTAGGCCTTTTCTAGTAGTGGGTCAATAAAAAGTAAATACCAGTAATATAAATTTAAATAATCTTCAATCCTTACTTCATTAAACTGGTCCATTATATCAAAGTATTGAGGTAGGTGACCGAAATTAGATCTCAGTACTTGAATCATGGAGGTGTATATCAGCACACTGTCATTAATAGCCCCTAAGCCCACATTGGGTAAGGTGTACCAGCAAGGCATTCCACGGCGTTTCAATGATCCATCCATAATGTCATCCAATACCACCAAGTATGCTTGTAACTGTAAAAAAAAGTGGGGATTCGAGAGGGTCTAACAAAAATAAAATAAAATATTAGGAACTGCCATAACGCAAAATTAGGTGTTTTTACCACATACGCCACACATAATATGTATGCCGCAAACCTTTTTGTCTCACTGCTGTGCACGGGTCTTCCCCAACAACTGAGAGAGGCTTGGAGCGTACTCCTCCAATTGCCCATAAGGCCTCCGACAAGTTTAACTACTGCTATCCAATGACAAGGGGCCTCCAAAGCACAAAAACGGAAACGCGCATGAAATTTTTGCCACTAGCGGTAACCCATCCATCTACCGACCGCGTCCGACGTTGCTTAACTTTGTAGATCGATTAAGATCTACGCAATCCGCAGGTTTATCTATGCGCGCTTCATACTATTATACACCAATTTTTCACATACCATTTCTACACACCACCCCATGACGCGGCTCAACTGAACCGATTCATCTGTAATTTTTTCAGGCTTTTCCAATATTTCATATGCCATCACAGTAGACAGACCACGTGCGAGCTTGCCACCGGTTAGATTGTAATCTAGAACCTGTAACAAAATAGTAATTCAATGTAATCATCCAAAAGTTTTTTATTATTAGGATTAACTCATCACCTCGAAAAACCAAATTTTTACGGCAGTCGAGGTGGAGTCGGGTCTACTTGTCGGTTCCTTTAGGTTTAGATATTGGATCACTATCGCAAGCGAAAATTTAAGTTAATTACAATTTCATACATTTTTGATGTTTCGTCTGGGATCAGTTGTAAGAATTACGATTAAGGTTGTAGAGTTAATCGAAATTATTGCGAGAACATGAGTATAAGTAACAATGGATATCTTGTCAATAGAAAAAGGCAACTTGCAGGATAACTTTTCTATTTAATAAAATCTTTAAACAGGATTACGCAACAAGACTCTAGGCTTGCTTTTTAAATTTAATTTATTTAGAATGTTTATGACAGTACTTAACATAATAATATGGTGAGATAATATGCAATGTTGTTTTAAAAATAAAATCCTTAATTGCATGAATAAAATCTTCTAATTATACACGGTGAAGCCTTTTGTCTCTTATGAGTAGGTACCTGCATTGGCGACAGATATTTTTTTTGCGTGTCTAAGTTATCGACCTCTATCGATCGACTCGACCTTGGAGATTTAATTAATTAAGGTAGTATGCTAACTATGACAGCCACCTTAAGGGCTTTTTTACGCTGGATGGTCTGCCGTTTTCGGCAAACTACCGTCAGTCGAGAGCGACAACATGTTTATGTTTACGCAAAGTCGGCGCCTTTGGTGAGACACCGAATTAGTCTGAAGACATGAACTCTAGCAATGCCATTTATGACAATGACATCGGCATCTTACTTCAGTTGATAATAATCAATGACTGACGTGTTACCAGTGAAGTAAGATGCAATGCATGCAATGCATATCATCATTAACCCATTATTGTCCCACTGCTGGGCATGGGTCTCCTCTCAGTGAGAGGGATTTTAGGCCTTAGTCCACCGTGCTGGCCAAGTGCGAATTGGTAGACATTTGTAATGCATATACATATACATAATTATAGCTAGAACCCCTGTTCTATGTAGAGTTCGTCAAAAAAGTTAGTTAAAAAAATCTTTGTCATCAAACAATACGAAACTTAGTAGTAGTAAGTAGCAAACATTTAAAAAAATAGCGCTCAGTTATCTCAATGATTACCATTTATATAGAGATACTTCTCCTTGATTTTACGACTGACTCAAGTTTAAAAATAAGAAAAATAAAAGTATTAATTTATCTTAATTGTTTCATAATTAATATAATTATCCAGTAATTACATTACTTTAAGACTTGGCTACAAACACTACATAGGTACCTACATCGCATATATTTGTGAAAAAATAATTCGGTGGACGGAGAAGAAGTAATAATAGACATGTCTATATTTTTCAGAATTAGTGGCTGTCTGTTGTCTGTGTGTTTAAAATCGAATCAAATCAAAATAAGTCAATATAATCTAAAGAGTCGGAAATATATTTATAGGCCATATCTTGTCGCAAAATCCATTGAAATCAATCTACTCTATCAAAAGTTATTACAATTTAAAGATATGTAACATTTTTAGGCACTTGTGTGAAACATCTACTGAGCTACTAAGAAATGCTTGTTTAAAGTTAGAAAACAAAAGTTGTTAAGGGCTCAAAGTCTTCTATAGCCTATAACTGCCTATGAGCATAGCGAGCATGTGACCAACCCAAAATAGGACTACAGTCCGATCAGAGGCCAACCACAAATGCGTGGCTACCCTTGACGACTACTTTTCAACACGTCACATAAATGGTTTTCACCTTTAAATAATCTCTTTCCTTTGGGAAGTCGGTTAAAAACCCTATAAATCAGAACACAGTAGTACGAACTTACGAATACTCTTTTTATTGACTAGTTGTGCCTAAATAAATAATGTAATTTATAAAAATTTAATAATAATAATTTTAAATTGATTTTCAATAGAGTGGATGAATTATAAAAATAAACAACTATATCTTATAAATTAAATTCAATAGCTCTGGTTTGATGACACACATTAAACACAAAGACAGACAAACTATCATATACATGTTAGAATTTCAAAATATTATTTGTAAATTGTAATACCTCTCTTATCCAACTGGCAACATCTTCTACATCGTTGAACTTGGGGCTTGTGACAATTGAATCCAGAATCCTTGGCAAAACGTCATGGAACGTCTCCTTCTGCCTCCTGACTTCTGGTATCGACGCATTCGTCGATAGCCTGGAGATAAGTTGTGGAGCTGTCCTGAGGAATAATGAAATTTTATTAAATGTTATAATAATTATAATTGTAATACATATACATACATACATACGTACATATATATTGTTGATATATTATTGAATATATTATTGAAATGTTAGAATGGATTAATGATGAATATACTGCATGGAGAATTTTTCAATTAAATGATAGCAGTAAACTAGCCGAATTACTAATATGTACTATAGTCCGATTTATAATTAGGTGTCCAAAATGTAAACAAACAAATGTCAATGTCAAAATACGATAAGGGAAGTCAGGGTAAGATGGAACAGATGGCATATCTCGTGAAATCGTGCACTATAGTACCCACAATATAATAGGCCTATTTTGGCAAATGTCATCTAAGGATGTAATAAATCATTCAATAATAGAAAGCCGATACTCATTAGAAATCGATTTAAAATCTTTAGA
>DWPV01006826.1:0-11204 GCA_018251915.1 Urbanus proteus proteus
TGCCATTAGCTCCTTCTCCATACTACAACAAATTTCAGTTTTATTATAACTTTATCAACACATAATAGAAACTTGTTAGTAATTTCGAAACAACAGATATTTTTATTGTCATCTATGTACCATAAAATTTGATTTTAAAACTTGTATCTGTCTAGAAATACGTCTATATACGAGCTGGTGTTGGTAACGCTCTCTAATGATTTTGACAGGACTTTCAAGCAAATGTAAACTTTCCAGTAACTAGATTTCAAGGCGAAAATCATCCGCTATTAATAAAAAATATCTAAGAATTGCGGCACTCCATCGATCGTCTAATGTCGATCGACAACTGTTACCACATAGTTGCAGTTTAATTATTTATTGATATTCGATCATAATTTTATCTAACGATATCCATCAAGTAGCGAACGTTACCGCACAAGTTGATCAAAATCGATCGAGGACATCCACCGACGATCGATCATAAGATGACCATAAAATACTGTGACAAGACAAGGTACTGTGTTTATCTCAATTTTACACTTGCAATAATAAACGCAAATTTAGTAAATTATCTTACGCCTCTCTTTCTTCCTTATCACGTTTTATCCTCTTCATCTCACGCAGCTTCCAAGCCTCGTATTCTAGTTCGTCATTGTCATCATCAGTGCACACATCATTGATGTTACTTTCCTTTTGTTCAGACTGCAAAAAAAAACATTTATTTCACTCAAGTCTCTAAAGGTGCAAACCTTCAATCTAACTTGAAAATAAATAAAATATAATTAACACATATATGTATATGACTCCCTTACTACACCTTTAATATTAGCGTTTAATATTAGATATTAGTGTTAACACTGCTACTATCAATAAGGGGGAAAGCGATGGTGCCGAAAGTTGGCCCACAAGGGCTCTATCACCTTTAATTCTAATGCTATATTATAAAAAATATATACAAATAGATTATAATAAGGGACATTAATTATTTCTGATATTATGACTATATTAACACTCATTTTGTACCGACCTGCGTATTTCTTTGTTCAGAACGAATTGTTTCTTCGACCAGTTTTAACGCCTCCCTCCTTCTTTCCTCCTTTTCCTTTCTGGCTTCAGATTCTTCTTTCTTCTGCAGTTTTACCTTGCGTTCACGCTCTTGTACTGTCATTCTCTCAGAAGCTCTTACAAATACTGGCTTTACTCTAGGGCCTGAAATAATAATTTGTGTATAAGTAAGAAAAAGTATTAAACTCTTTAGTATGGAGTATGGATCTTATTATCAAGAGATATAGATATTTTCAAAATCCATGAAGTTTACCAAGAAAGAAATTAGCTAATTTTTTTTTTTCAAATCATAACATCATTATAATCACTAAAATTCCGCCCCTTTTACTGATTTGTATGTCTTACTTTCGTTTGGTGAATTACTGCTATACGAGTATAATATCATTAAATGTTAAAGAAATATTTAACTTTGTTTTTTTTTCTTTTACTATACCTGTGTCTTCTTCACTGTCCGTATACTCTGTATCTGAAGAGCCACTCTCCTCTTTATCACCATCTAACATTTCTTCATCATCAACTCTGCCTAGTACTTCCTTTTCTGCTTCTCTAAAATTTGTAACAAGCAGTTTAAGAATAGGTATATAAATGACTATTTAGCAGTCTACAAAAATATATCCTATATGTTATAGATCTCTGTACCAAATTTCATCAATATCCATTCAACTTAATGTTTAAGTTCAATTTATAATGGTAATATACATTCATCCATCCTCATAAATGTTTGTGTTATTGCCTTATTAATAAGATACATTCTTTTATACATATTTTATTTCTTTAACTATGCGACACATATCTAGTTTAACTATGCTAAAAAATTAAGTTATAAAGAAATTACCTAGCAGCAAGTTTAGCTTTGAGGGCGAGTCGTCTCCTTTCAATTTCCTCTTCATCAAGTTCATCCTCACTTTCCGAGCTGTGTCGAGCTTCTTCCTCACTCGTCTCAGATTCCTGCTCAGGCTCCGCATCAATTATCTCGGGCTTGTGCTCAGCGCGGCGTGGAGGTGAGTGTGCCGCTATACGAAGTCGTCGTAGACGAGGATCGTCAGTCTGTAAAAATTATATTAATATCAATAAGTATTATTGAAGTTTAAAGAAGAGACAATTGCCAGGTGACAATTGATAATTTGAGTGTGGTGTGTTCACCTACCTGTGAACTTATGCATATTTTATGTATTCTTCAAAACTTCAACTTCAAGAACTTTAATTAAGATATTTAAAAAGTGCACATTATTAATACATAATTATACTTGCTATATGAAAACAACAACTTAGCCAAAGATTTTGTTAAGTCAAGCATTTCAGCATCGGCTTCGGCCACCTTAGACCAAAAATCCCACTTTCAGCAAAATTTTCAGATTTGGCCAAAACGGGTCAATGTTTTGGATATTTTAAATTCAAGCCTAACTCGCATTGGTGATCGCTGATGTTCTTCGAGGTAGCGAAGGAGATGGGTGTCAATGACCCACTCCATTACTTATTAGTACATATTATAAGTCTAGACTTAATTTACCTACAACATTAGGAATACAACAAAATATCTAAACAAAGAGAGCACATGTTATAAATACCTCTTTCTCAGAGTCACTGTGTTGGTCTTCTTTACGAACAATAACTTGTGGCAATACATGTTTCCTCTCTGGTCGCTGTTGTTCAATAAAATCTTCAGTATCAGACTCTTCAGAAGATGAAGCACCTTGGGCGTAATCTGGTTTTTTACCTGATATGTACCTCTGCACTTTCACCTTTTGCATAGAAATTTCACCTGTGAACATGTTTCAAAACAATTAATGTTATATTTTTCAACAATACACATACAAATTACAAAGAAGATTAAGAAAACGTGCTGTAGTGGTGAAGCTCTACTGTAGTTGTTTGCCCAGTGGCATTTGGGAATATTTTACTCTCCTGCGGCGGCAGTCTCGACATACGTAACGATCACTTTGCTACCGATTTCGGTTGATAAGTCATAACGTTCATCATTTTACGATTTTTGGTAGTCTCGACCATCAAAACTACCGACGGACATCGTTATGATATCGAGTACAGTGTCAACTTTGCGAAAAATGTCGTAAACGTAGCGTGCAATTCTGACAGCTCGATAACCTTATCGTTACAATCACAAACATTTAAATATTAAATTTGTCTAATTATTATTAATCAATATGTTTCTGTGTCTACGAAGAACTTAAAAATATTCGTTTATTACGGTCGTAGGTGATCTAAAATTAAAATTAAGACCCCCATTATAGACCACAAATATCATAATTATTTACGAAAATAAGGCCCATTACAACATTATCTTGAATGTATGATTCTAAAGCCGAAAAAATAATGTAAATTGTGCCTAATAATAATGACATCTATGTCACGAGCTTGACGTGAAGTTTGTTGGCTAGTATTGCTAGACAATACAAAATTTTTACCGTTAATAATTTTGAATATTATAATCATATTTAATTTTCATCACGAAAAGAAAAATATATTTTAAGGATGAAAGTAATATTCACAGTAATTTAATGACGATTCAAGTAGTTTCGTTGCGTTTACCATCTCGATTTATTTTATATTATACAATGGTCCTTACAAAGGTTCCTTAAATTGTGGGAGTAATTTTGAAAGTATCAACTTTCCATCATAAATTACCGTACTATGAATACGGATTATCGTTAGCGTACCGACGTTTCAAATAGCGAATTTGCACGGTATTTGAGTAGTCGAGACTTGCAGTAATCGTAAAGATAATTTCTGCAAGCGATATTTTTCGTTAAGATTTTGCGATCGGTAGTTAACGTCAGATTCGTTACGAATGTCGAGACTGCCGCCCCTGGTCTCTAATATGTTACGGCCATGTCATGGATGTAGAGCAGAGGTTCCCAAACTTTTTCATCTAACACCCACTTTGAATATCAGTTAATTTCTAGCGCCCACCATTTTTTTAAACTTAAAAACCTTGATAACATATTATTCTCGTCTGGAATTCTATTAACCTATTTTTTTCTTTTACGTTATGTCAATAATAGCAAATGAGCCACTTAGGTAGGAAACACTGATGTATAGGGATGAGTAAGGATTATTTGGATCTCGAAGGTTACCTCTTTACCCAGGGAAATTCTGAATGAAGTGAGTATACCACAGTATTATTAAAGAATACAGTCATTAAAGTAACACTAAATTAACTGTTTAATGGGGGGTTACAATGTTGTTCTGGTGTAAAATACTACATACACTTACTCAACTGGTCAACTTTGGGTAAATGTCCTGGCCTATTTGGAAGTGGCGTGTCATTTCATTACTTAGTTTGTACAAAATTACTTGGTAAACTATTAGTTAATTCTGTTCTATCGTTATACATAACGATCTTAGATAAAGAAAGACGACTTTGTTAGTACGATTCAGGGCAGGTATGAAGTTATCGCACGGGTTGTTCACACGGACATAAAATTACATAAATAATATCATCGTTTAGAGTTTAAGACTTACCTTTTTCATTGCGAATTGGTACAGCACCCGCTGTACTTTGAATACCAATCGGTTGAGCAGGTAACACGTTCATTTTGGAGTCTCAGTCAATCTAAGTAATTTTAAAACATAGAAGCAAATAGATGCATAGAACCTATTAAAAATGCGTCCATTACACACACTATGGCACTAAATTTCACATCCGTGGTTTAATGTTGTTCTTTTAAAAAGGTTAATCTGGGTTATTTAGATAACTATTAATACAAAATGTACAACCACCAAGCATTACTCAATGAAAGATGCTTTGAATCTAAACCATCAATGTCACTGTCAATTTTTCTTTTTTAAATCAGGGCATGGAACAAAACTTTGTATTCCATGAAGTACGGTATAGGTGTGTACTTTTGTGTAGTATAGTGTAGCACGAAGAATTCTTATTCCCCAAATTGTCATTAATTTGACGTCATTTATACATAGAGAATGCATTTATATCATTGGATTTAGGATTGGAATTAGATCAACACTAGCGCCGATTGAGTTCAAAATTGGGTGGATATTGAACTAAAAAAAATTACTAAACAAAGTCACGTAAACCTTTATTTTAATGTTTATTAAGACATCTGATGATACCATTCACTAAAACGTATTTTCAACTTATTTTACGACTAGAAAATGACGTCATATTTGACAGATTGCATTGGAATTACGATTGAAATTGAGTTTGGTAAAGGTTTCGTGAGTAGCCCTGCATCGCCAGAATCAGCTTTCACTACTATTACTTTTTTTAAAAACTCATGTAAAGCCAGAGGAAATATATAGTTTATAATAAATCTATAATAAGTGTAGACACCACATTACATGATTTTGGCCACAGATGGTTTGTTGTATGGAAGAAAGCAATACGAAAACCTATGCGATGCTGCGTACTCCACCGGAATTTACCCTTAAACTTAAGGGAATCTGTTTAATAATGTAACAAAGAAAAAATAGAGATCGCTCAACAATAGAACCATACAGGAATCATTTTTAATATAATACTTATTAAGTATTAATTTACTATAACTAAAATATGTACTACTTAATTTTTAAAATGTAAGGTTAAGTATTGAACAAAAAGAAATTCCGTGCCTCAACATATTAACAAAACCGCAGATTTATGCGTTGTCTGTGTGTACGAGTAATTTAAAATTGCGCCAAGGCACGATACAGCTCTATTAACACTTTTAACTCAAATGCGCTGCGCTACCAGCGCACTGATCTTCATTGACTTATTTGCCACAGTGCGCTAGAAAAACTCATGTGGGGCTCGTAACATCTCCGCTCTTTTAACTTAATCAGTGCACTGTGTTTAATAGCACGAAGCGCTAACTGCACCATTGACACAAATTATTTAGCGTTAAGCCTAGCGCATATTTTGGCGAACAACTTCAAACAAAACGTAGTGAGCGATGGTTCATATAAAATGTACTAAAGTTATATAGGTAGGCGGATTTTTATTGCGTGATGCGATGCGGTCTGCCAAAATGTGCGCCAGACTCTACGCATCAACTCAGTATACCAGTAGTAGTAGTTACTCTATGCAGTATACTAAAGCCTGGCGCACATTACGACAGGCCGCATCGCGTAATAAAAATCCACCTATATCATTTTAGTATATCTTGTATGAACCATCACTTATTATGGACGGGCCGCAGCGCAACGTCAAACTCAAACATCACGATTCATACAATATGCGCTGCGGTCGGCCGCGACTATAGTGTGCGCCAGGCTTTGGGGTTTGAATTAGCGCAATTTTTTGTTGCATACAAGTATACTCTATGATTTTTTGCGCCGCGCAGCACAGTGTTAGACAGTGTACGTGACACATCTTTATTATAGAACCATCTATATTGTAGAACCTTGGAGGTTTGGAGGAAATTGTCATTCCTCCAAGTTTAGAACGGAGTTCATTGACATCAGTGACACTGACAATACTGACATGACGAGATGAGATGAGACATTCGAAACGAGAAAAATCTTATCTTATCACTGAATAGTAGCGTATATAAGGAATTAAGGAGTAATACGGACAGTATTCATATTTCATTACTTAACAATATTACCTAACCCAAAGTATCATTATCAGTGCAATAGCAGTAGTGCGCAATATACAATTCTGAAATGGAAATCGAAACAACTAAAATTATTTCAAAAGAGAATATGGAAATCTCAAGTTTCGACGAACTTATAGAAAAGTCCTTAAACGGTCCTAGTCTACTAGAATTCAAAAGGATCTACTACGGAAGGGAATATCACAAAACAAATTCTATTAGTGAAAGCAGTAAAAAGTTTGCAAACAATAACAATTTTGAAATTGCTTCATATGATTTTCCTGCTCAAACAGAATATACTAGAAAACCGCGTATAGTTCGCGTTGGTTTGATTCAACACTCAATAGTGATAAAAACTGATAACCCAATTGATGTGCAAAGGGAGGCTATTTTCGGAAAGGTTAAAAAGATTATAGAAACTGGTGCTAATGAAAATGTTAATATTATATGTTTACAAGAAGCGTGGAGTATGCCATTCGCTTTTTGTACCCGAGAAAAAGAGCCCTGGTGTGAATTTGCTGAATCGGCTGAAGATGGTCCAAGCATATTATTTTTAAAGCAGTTAGCTGCAAAGCATGGAATGGTCATTGTATCTCCTATTTTAGAACGAGATACAGCCCATGGTGATGTCATTTGGAACACAGCTGTTGTTATAAATGAGTTTGGAAAAGTGATCGGCAAACACAGAAAGAATCACATTCCCAGAGTTGGAGATTTCAATGAGTCAACTTACTATTTTGAAGGCAATACTGGACATCCAGTTTTTGAAACTACATTCGGCAAGATTGCCATTAACATTTGTTATGGTCGTCATCATCCTCAAAACTGGATGATGTTTGGAATAAATGGGGCCGAGATTGTTTTCAATCCATCTGCAACAGTTGCTGGACTGAGTGAACATTTATGGGGTGTGGAAGCTCGAAATGCTGCTATAGCGAATAGCTATTTCACTTGTGCTATTAACAGAGTAGGAACTGAATCGTTCCCTAATGAGTTTACTTCTGGAGATGGAAAACCAGCACATAAAGAATTTGGACACTTCTACGGCTCTAGCTATGTCACTGCTCCTGATGGGGTCAGAACGCCTGGTCTGTCTAGAATAAGAGACGGCCTCCTCATTGCACAACTTGATTTGAATCTGTGCAGGCAAATTAAAGATAAATGGGGCTTCACGATGACTCAGCGTCTAAGTTTGTATGCAGATAGCCTCAATAAAGCAGTTGATCCTAATTATAAACAGCAAATTATTTCTAACAATTCCAAGGAACTTTCATAGTTTAAGTTTGTTGATCAAAGGTTTAAGTACAAATGTTTATAACAATATTTTTACGTCATTAAATATCATTTATTTTTGTTAAAAATTATTAAAAATCTTTATAAACTTGGTGTTTTATTTCAACACTTGTTAATAAGGGACAAAGTAAAACAACATTTAAAAAACATTGTGTATCAATGAGAATAATACAGATGTGAGCTATACATAAACATAGTGGGAGTAAGAGAGGGGTACATCCAGAAATCAACATCGATCTTTATGCAAATCTTTAGGACAAAAAAATATTCACTATAATTTCACTAAAAAAATGTTTGTGACAAACTGGTACTCGATCAAATATGTTGCAAGTCCTAGTTAATATTTTGTTATATTGTTACTTGTAATTATTTATTGACATTCAATTTACACTTAAATAAAATATATATCTAACATACTTTGTTTTCATAGGTAGTTATGTACACTCTCCTAAATAAATTAATTTATAATCTGCAACAAATTGAACACATCACTAAGCACCAGATTTACAGCTGAAATAAAGGAAACAATGACCATATTGTAGTGAAAAATTAACTGCATGTACCCCAGATCTCAACTGTAAAATTGATTAACACTAAACACTAATATACTATGCATTCTTTGCACGCATGGCGGCACGTTTTCCAGTAACAGCCTGGAAACCAGATTTGATACTTGCTACGGAGCAACGGGATCCACAGGTTTCACATTGGAGGAAGAATAATCTGGTATCTTTCTGAAGGATTGTATCGGGGGAACGACACGTATGACAAGTGACATATTCCTTGATATAACGACGTAATACATTTTCTATTTGTTTCTGCTGGAAACGTCCCTTGATAATAAGCTGACTGTTGCCATCTACTGAACCACTGGTTCCCAACTCGGCTAACAGAAAATCTAGTAAATGTTTGGGCTGCCGATGTAGCGTTTTGCAAATTTCAGTAAAGTTTGCAAATGATGTCTTCTTTGTACCGATTCTCACGACTTGGGGAGGTCTCATGATAAACTTCTGTTTCTTGCCGGAAACCATTGTGGGGTTTTTCTCGCGCATGATGTCGAAGACACGCTCGAGGAGCTCGTCGTACGTGTAGTCGCGGTCGCTGCCTACCCAGTCACCGTGCTGGTCTTCCACATTCTCCTGATCCTCGTCGCGAACATCATCTTCGAGTACCAGCTCGTCGAATCTCTTCTTTTTCTTCTTCTTAGTTTTGGTGAAATCGATGTCTAGATCAAGATCGTCGATCACCTCTTCTTCCTGCGGCTCCGGCTCTTCCACCGGAGGCTTCTCGTCTTTCGTTTCCGGCAACGAACTCTCCAGTTCCTCCAAATTGAAGAAAGTCCTCTTTTTCTTTTTCTTCTTTTTCCCGAAATTGTCTAAATCGAGGTTGTCGTCCTCGGGTGCGTCGACGTCACCCGCCTCGGCGGGCGCTTCCATGCTTGTACTTTCCCCTGTTTCTCCAGCCAGGGCTGCATCCATGTCGAAACCAGTCTTCTTCTTCTTCTTTTTCTTTAAAGACGGATCAAAACACATATCTTCATCCATGTTTACTGTTAAATTAAACACGAGGAACTTTTAATATAATCCTGGATGTTGGCTAGAACTCGAGTAAAGTCAATTTGCTTTGGCAGGTGGTTAGCGATGTCAAAACGTTGCATCAGCTTATTCTCCAAAGACAATTTGTTTATTTTAGAAAATTTATAAATAAAACATCGAATGAAATATATTGATATTTGTTTTTATTACTAACTTATAAACTTTTTATAAATGTAACGAGATTTAGTAACTTATAACTGCATATAATAAATAATTTAAAAATCCAAGATTTGACCAAGGAATAAAAATAGAGAATCTAAGGCAAGGAACGAAAATATGCCCATAGTTGTATATTGTCAAATCTGTCAATGTCAAATCAACAATTGTCATTTGTCATACTCCGATCATAACCATAAAACGATAACCTACAATAATTTTATATTTTTATTCACTTTAATCAAAAAAACATCATATTCAAGAAGTGCTGTATGGAAATATTAGAAAAATGAACATATTAAAAGTTTACAGAACAATTCCACACCTAAAGAGTATAAGAGTGAAGCATCTTTCTCAAGTAGCCGTTCCCGTCGAAGATGAATACACCGAAACTCCCGTATATCCTCCTATTTTGGACATGTCCCTTGCACATAGAAAATTACGAAAACGCGAAGCACTTCATAACAAAATAAAAGAAATTAATACTGTTGAAGAAAAGCAAATAGCGCTTAATATGCCGCGTTACTACGGGTGGCAGTGTGTTATGTTTAAGGAGAATCGTATCCCGTACAATGTTATGCCTTTAGTTCAGTGTTATACGAGAAGTCATTTCAAGCTTATAGACAAGCTTCCCGATGAATATACTGAAACAGGCCCTCTTGCAGATTCAGTTGTAAAAGAAATAAAACATTTGATTGAAGATGCTGTTGCCATTGAAACAGAAAATACTAAGTGAGTACATTACTTAAAGTCCATGAAACTATTCTTATTTTTATCTTAGCATGAATTTAGGTTGCCGTTTCATATTTTTTTGTATTTAAATCTACTGAATACATCAGTACTACCTATGAACGTAGCCTAATTTTTATTATGAATCCCTAAAAATATTTTTATTTATTTAAAAGGTCAGTGTTATATTTTTAACACTTGTTACTGTTTTAAACTTGACTGGACAATTTAATTTTATATAAAAATATTGCCCTTCACCATCTACATACATGTAAATTGGTCTACAGACAATATTATTATGTCCAATCTTCCTTCTACAAGTATAGCGTGCTTGTTTGTATTTTATATTAACAAGCTTTCTTTTGGAAAATATGACAATGAATTATGCATTTACTTCTGTGCAGCGGGTGTTCATCGACATATAAGACATTTTCACCCCAAAAAACTTAATTTATTTTTCCACAGCCAAGACACCACACCCAATTTACCTAGCAGTGATTTGCAAGAGAATGAGAACAATTTAACTAAGAGGATTGTGAAGCAAATTAACAGGATTATAATGAATAATTTGAGTGACAAGGTTTCTCATATGTTATCTTCTCAGGTATCAAGTTTACTGCCTTTTTAATATTACATTGAGTTAATTGACTAATCATTAAATAACCGAAACTACTGAAGCTAGAAACATGAAATTTGGACAAGGAATTGCTTTTGTGACATCGGCGTCACGACTAATGACGACTTAGGAACAACTTAGGAACAAAGACGACCCGGATGGCGCAATGGTTAACACGCCGGACCGCTAATCCGAGGGTCCTGGGTTCGATTCCCAGCG
>DWPV01006827.1:0-11203 GCA_018251915.1 Urbanus proteus proteus
TTCGAGCTCCCACTCGAGCCGCCCGCAACCCCAGAAGCCCCCTTTTAGTAGCCTCTTACGACAGGCAGGGGATACCGTAGCCCTATTCTGGTCCCGAGACTACAGGGACAAACTAGCTGATCACCTGCATTTTAAAAGTAAATCAAAACAAAACAAATGTATTCCACGATAACCGCACATTTTCACGGGATAAAATTACACTACAGTCTATATCTGTACTAAATTTCATCCAGATCCATTCGGCCGTTCTTAAGTTATACAAAAGTTAACAAAAGTAAACAAAAGTTAACAAACATCCATCCATCCTCACAAACTCTCAGCTTTATAATATTAGTAAGATTGTTTACTTGATTTGTTACTCGACTCCAAGTGGCAGACGAGACGCGCTAACAGCTAGACGCTGCACGCAATTGGTATTTATACAAAGTGGATTTTTTAAGTGTACTCGCATGGTTAAATCAGAAGTTGTGAGAAATATTGGATAATGCTGAATGAAGAGTTTTTAGTACGAGGAGGAATTTTGATAAAAAAACTAAAACTGCATAATTAGATATTTAAAAAAAAATCACACCCTGTATTCTGATAGTGTTGCTTATAAGGATCATATTTTACAAACCAACTATACATGACAAACTAAAAGAAGCTCATTTTTGAAAATATACAAATTTTTCATACATTCTATCACTACTGACCAAGTTTTATCAAATTATTTTGATATTTTGAGTTTCCTTCTATTACTAAACCAATTAATTAAATTACAATATTTATTTATCAATAAACATATATTTCATTTCTTTTACAGGTTACACAACGATAGACCATAATAGTCTTCCCCGTCATTAGATATCAGATTTTATTCCTTATTCCTATATCTAAATTTTATATCTATTAGTATATCGACACGAGGTCCTGTGAATTGTTGACAATACATAAATATGGTGTTATATATGTTGTATCTCTGTAAACATTGCTCAAACTTAGGATTGTGTCTACTGTGTTATAAGTGATACTGAGTTAATGTGTTGCTTGTATTTCAATTTAATTAGATTTAAGTAAGTCGAAACGGTCTTATTTTACTTAACGCTTGCAAACAGATCTTACACAAATGTATTGAATGAAATGTATTGTTGATTTCATTTTCGTGAGATTTTTATGAGATATTTTATTCATTTACACAAATATTTTAATACTTTTTAAACCTTATGTCACAAATTCTTGAGATGTATATTAATTGTTAAGATAATTACCGTTGTCTTACGAAATGTAATTGTTAAATTTATATAAAATGTCACAATAGACTCGAAGCAAAATGCTCATAATCAGTTTTAAGAATACTCCTCCTCCCATGACTTAGGGAACGTGAGATTATATTTTATTAAATTGCTGTTTATCGGCGTTACAGGCGATGTATTGTTTTGTAACTACGCAATGAATAATAATATACAAATATGTAAAACAATATTGTTGTCGTACAATACTGGAATATTATTTACAAGCTTGAATATTACTTGAATAGGCTGCTATGAATTTCGTAAATCTTTGTGCAGATTGTATAAAGTCTATAATTATCTTGGAAATTTGAATACTAAGGGTGTGGCATATTCTCCTGGCCTTTCCACTCGTAGTGGGAGAGGCTATGCCTTGCAGTGGGCCACATTATTGCAATTAATAGTTATAACTTTCCATGTTTTGGCGGCACGCAAGTTTGTGCCATATTTATTGCCGAACTGCCTTAGATTTGCCACAATTTATACGATGAAGTACATAACAATATATATTTATTATTTCTAACATATACTTGTACTATTATTTCTTAAGATTGACTGCCAGTGATAAAGGGACATTCATTACTCTTTATTTATTAACTGGTTCAAGCATTATTATATATTACTATATAATTTATTATTATAAAATGCTAATATAGTTAAGTTCCTTTTAATGAGTGATTTAGATACGGGAGTAAGTTGCTTGCAATTCTTTCAATTCTTATGTTATACCGTCTCTGAAGTATGTATATATGCAAAGGTGCTTCAATATGAAATTTTATCTGTTGTTAAGTCCGTATACATTATTTTTTATTTCAAGAGTAGTTAAATAAATATACCGATATATGTTACTGTAAGTCTGTTAAATATTGCTTAAATCGTGATTTTATTTTATCACATTTAACCATTGATTACGATGTGTGTGCACAAGAGACCATTCACGGATTATGTCACATAACTTTTATAGTCCTTTTACCCTCAACTTGTCACATTTCTGTGATGTCCTCTTCTGTTGTAATCTCACAGCGCCAATTTTAGACAATTTATTTTATAGACCTTTAAACATTTGATTTAATTTGTATACGACTCGGAAATGCGCTGTTAAAACTAAAAGTTATGTACGTAGAATGTAGATATTGGCTGATTTGAGATTATTGTGTTGTAGGGAACTGTTTAAATAACCCGCTGTTATTGTTAAATCTGTAAGTACATGTATATATTAAACAGTCACAAATGAGACTAATTTTAACTATGTACTGAAAAATCGTGCAGGTCTAACAATAATATGTACTTACACAATCAAACTGTTGCCTTAATTTTATGATATTCTAAATCTACTCGTGTCATTGTTGAATAGGAACCAAGTATGAGATAATTAATATTTTAGTGCATATCGTCTTTAATAAAAAGGACGGAATGGAATTGCCTTTTATATAATTTTATAAATAGATTTCTATGGTAGTTTAGTGAACGTATTTTTGGATTTAAATCATTTGTAAAAATATTAGGCATTTGACAACGAAAACTGTAATCTTTAGGCATGTTCTTTATTACTGAGGTATGTAATGTATACTGCGATTTATCAATTTATCCTTATTATATAAGTCTGCTTTTCATAATGCTTACTCAAAACAATGTCGTGGTTAATATTTTATACCATAAACTGATCTATGGTTGTGGTTAATAGTATTTATTCTTAACTTTAATAAAAACTGTACATGTTTATAAGACATTGAATTCTTTTTCTAAATATTATAATTGTTCTATTGAAATTACCTCAGCAATATCTGAACATAATCAAAATACTTGTATCACTTATTTTATCTAAAAATACCGTCTCTAGCGAGGTTTAATGATCATTAATGTCCTCTCAATGACGAATTATTGTTTTATCAATGTTAGTGACATTATTTATTTTGAAATTTGGTATATTTATTATATAAATAGTTTAACTTATCATATCACTATATGACGTAAATTTATAATTGTAATAATAAATTTATTTAGGTATTAAATATTGGCAAGATTTTAATCACTCATCACAAATAGTTTTATGTAATGTTAGCTTTTGCCCGCGACTTGGACCGCTTTGTGGCTAACACTTGACGGGCACATTTTAATTAACAATACCGCTGGCATCAAAATCACTTGAAGTTCAATTAGAAAGTTAGTTAAATAGATAGTTTTGAAGTCGTCAGTTTAATTATTAATTGAAACAATTTAGATTTTCAAAATATTGGCATATTGTTTTTGAATTACAGATTAAAATTTCCCCAATTCATTAATAAATTCCATTAGTGTGAATTTATCTGAAAAGGGGGCTCCGAAATCCGAAACGGAATGTTATATTGCAATAGTTTTTTTTATATTTCCAGCCTATAATCATAGCAAAATAACTATGCCAGTTTTGAAGTCTAATCATAAGCTTTTAACTCAAAAGATATCATCTAATTCTGTCCAGTAGTTTCTGCATGATACTGGAAATATGGACAAATAAGTTTTGTGTATAGATAGCAACAATCACCATAATTATTATTACTTTATTACATAGTTCACGTTTGCATTTTTAAATTGTTCAATATTGCCGTAAGTTGGAAATCCTTGTATGGAAATTTTTATAAAGCATTTTAGTAATAAAGACAAATACCTATGTAATTATTGTAAATAAGTTGTTATTATGTAATGATTCGTCCAATCGATGGTTGCATCGAAAAAGCATTTATTTATATTTATTTGTATGAGAGCAGAATCTCGAAAATATTGATTCAAGTGCCAAATTCCAAGGATTTTAATTTTTTACTGTAACTTTTATTGTAACATGAACACACCATTCCAATAGACACAGATTTGAATTATTAAAACTGAATAATTTGGACTGAATTTTAATAGTAGTTTTATTTTTGTCACCTTTATTTTAAAACCATATGCTTTCTTTGAAAAAATATGTACAAATACAAAAAAGGATGTGGAAAAAAATGCAAGAGTTGTATATAATTATATATTTAAACTTAACACCGTACCTTAATAACTAACACTAATCTTAAATTAACAAAATCAAAATATGCAAATTATTGCACACACAAACTGTTCAACACCAAAACAACGAAAATACATATTTATTTACTTCACAAAGTTATAATTCTATGTAAGTACATAAATGAAATAATTCGGTTCTCAACTTTTGTATATTAAATTCGTTGTATTTACACAAAATAGCACTAAAACGTGCTTTTAGAAATAGTGACATAACATACAAATTAATAAACACAAAGGGTTAAAATTTTGATGCTACGCCTTCGCAATAAAAACAAATAAGGGAAACGGTAACTTATTGGCAGTAAAATTTGTTAGGCAAGACTAATATTAATCTGTAATACATTTAAAGCGTGTACATAGAAATAAAAGCTGCAAGTAAATGATCTGTAGACACGTCTCACACAATATTTATAATTGGATCCTGTAAAAATATAATTGTACCGACGACGGCTCGTTTGGCGACTTGAGATCAATGTTACAAAGTGGTTTACATCTACACGCCAGGAAGTCCTCTGCACAGCACTGCACTACCGCGTGGAATACGTAAGGGCTACCGGGCCATATATTCCCACCAGGTGACGCTACTTGCGATTAAAGTTTCCGATGTCACAAATTAACTTACAAGATTTACATATTGTATTTTAATACCGGTTTTATAAATTTTCCAGTGTTTGTAAATACATTTAACATTTGATTTAAGGGAAACGGAGTCGCAAGTGTGTCTGTAGCCGGCTCGGGCGGTTCGCGGCGGACGACCAACTTATTGTCATCATTCATTGGGCAAATCAACATTGTGGTTCGTTGGAGCGAACAAAGGTTTAATCGTTTAATTTAATCAAAGTATCATGCAACGCCATTGATTTCGTAATGATAATAATCTCAATTACGTGGAACTTATTGAAGTTTAGATCATAAGTTCATAAGAAGGTAACAATCACAAAAAATAGAGATTTCATTTTGATTGTACATCTATAAACTTTATCAAATGTGAAGCTTTAGGTTACCTTCGAAACGACTATCAACGATCATTTTCATCAAATGATGAATGCATTCGATTTAAGAACGAAGCATCAAAAGTTGCTTCGTTCTTTTCAACCAGCGAACATAGCGAATGATTTGAACGAGATTAAAGAACGAACGAGTAAACCGTCGTCCGTCAACGCCACAGCGCGCGCCGCTCAGTCGCGCGGCTCGGGCAGCAGCCAGCCGTCCGTGTCGGCCCGCGCCAGCTGCTTCTTCAGCGTGCAGTACAGTTTTATCAGCGAGTCCTGCAACAATAGACCAAACATTTAATTAAGATGTATGCATTGGCTACCTACTATGTTGGACGGCCATAAAAGTATCTTAAGAAAGTATATTTAATTTTCTTTTGCCTCAATTATTACTTGGAAACTGGTAAAAAATTAGGTATTTTTTCTAAAACCAGACAGACAAAACTTTATTGGTGATAAGCTTGAACGAGAAATCGTACGTGTACAAATGAATTTTGGATGAGAATTAAAAAAAAAAAAGATTATGCATATCCATCATCAGCATAATATTTGTGACATCGTGTGTTACACTTTAATTTAATTGTTATGCATGAATGTACTTTTGGAATGTACTGCCTGGTTTTCCTGTTCATTTTATAGAAGAAATCTATTTAAAAGTCCAATATTACCGTGGTTAATTAAATCCTATCCTAAGGTTGATACAGAGAATACCTAAGGTCGTCTTTTACGCTGGCCAAGTGTAGTAGAATTCAAACTCATTACAAAAATTTCCTTCGCAACAACAATACAATGAATTCGTTAATACATACTTTTTCATTCTCAAGTTGTATGATCTCCCGTTTCTGCCGGAGCTCCTCGTCACCCATCTGCTCCTCTAACTCTGACTTGTGCTTACTTAAGTAAGCGAGCTCGGTTTGTATCTGAAATTAGAAGATATATGTTTTTGTAAGTCGCTTAAATCTTGTATCAATTAATTCCTTAAACATAATAGGCATTTATACGACTGACGTTTATTGTCTACTAGCCTGTGACGTCACTTTTGATTCGGCCAATACTGTGGGTTTTCAATCACGTGGTCAAGTGTGGAAATTGGATTATTTTATAATTGATTTATTAAAAAGATCAAATGGATTTTAAAATAATTTGCTGGCTTAGTGGGCTTACAAAAACATTTAATTTTAAGATAACAATCGTTGGATCGATATTTCCACTGTAGTCAAATACCCTATTCCAAAATATTTGAATATTACAAATAATTTTGTTAAGAGTCCCTTTTATCGGCCGATAGTTAGATCGTTTTCTTAATCAATACAGAGAGGTATGCATATAAGCACATTACAGCGATTTAGTATCAGCCGATAAATGCATACCTCTCCATACTGCTTAAGAAAACGACTCAACTATCGACCGATAAAAAGTCTGCAGTTTGCGGGTACTTTAATAGTATACTAGCTTTATATGTCTGTCTGATAACAGAAATTATAAGTGCTGCTCTGTTATGGTTGTGAAGGATGTGGTAAGATAGGTAGGTAGTAAGAATAATAAGGTATCTGTGGTCGACTTATGGTAGAATTTTAAACTTATCTAAGGTGTGATAGTTCACGGGGAGCAGTTGCCACGTATGACCAGATACTCGTTTGCTACTTCCGACATAGGAAGAAATCATTTAGCGCTGGGCACTGATTCAGTGGAGAATCTTAAAAAAATATACGAATATTATATGGAGTCTGTATGTATCTACCTCAGGGTCAGAGGCCCAACTAAATTCGAGTTCAAAAACATTTCGTACAGCCAAAGTCAATTAGAAGGTGTAATTAATCAAAGTGCAACTTCAAAAACTTTGCTAACATTACGTGTTCTTATTACTTTTGTTGGCTAATTCTAAGTTTCAATTGTTATTAAAGTTTCAAATATAGTATTATATTGTGAGAAATTTTACGTTCTGTTATTAAACAATTACAAAACGTAAAATTTCTTAAAATTTTAAATTTTTGTTTATTGAAATCCAAATTTTGACATAATTGGGCTCAATGGCGCGCCTTGGGGGAGACCTATGTACTGCGGTGGACTGATACTGGCTGATGATGATAATGACTATGTTATAACTATCGTGTATTTCGTATTTATACTTTTTAATTTCAATGCGTAAGGTTCTAAACATCTAAACATTCGGGGGCGAGACTTCAGTTATGTTTAAATACCCACGTGTTCCTTTTTACTTTTTAAACGCGGGTAAAACCGCGGGGATCAGCTCGTTTCATAAAATCAAAATCAAAAATATTTTATTCAAAGAAGATTCTTTACAGAATTATTTTTGAACGTCAATAATATTTTTTCTTCTACCACCACTTCGGAAAGTGTTTAGTTATGGAGAATAAGCGGCGCAAGAAACTCCATAACATACATCTTTTAAAAAGAAATGTTTCATGTATAATGTCAGCTTATACTAACTACTGTCTAAGAACATGTGGAGCTGGAGCTTCATCAGACCATACCGTTTTGTCGGTCAAATAATCACAAGTTTTATAGTATGCTTTTTTGCATAGTGTTTGTTTGATAACCAGTTTGAATTTACTTTCTGTGAGATTCGTGAAATGGTCCGGAATTTTATTGTAGTAACAAATGCAGTTGCCCAAGAAAGATTTAGCCACCTTACACAAACTATAATTAGGTACTGCCAGATTATTTTTATTTCTGGTATTAAAACTGTGGTGGTTACTATTTCATCAAAGACATCACGATGTTTCCTTACATACATTATATTCTCATAGATGTACTGACTATGAACAGTTAAGATATCAATAGTGCCAAAAAGTTCTCTGATCGACTCACCACTCCCTAGACCATATATTGCCCTTATTGTTCTCTTTTGTAAAATAAAAATAGAGTAGTCGCGCCGGTTTTGCGGGTGCCGGACGTTCCCTAATAGTATCCGAGCTACCCGCCGGATTGAAATATCAGGGTTGACGGCCAACGAATAATCAATATCTGCTTATATGGGTTCTACATTATTTAACTTCGACTCGATATCGTTGTCCGGTCCAATTACACCAAAAATAGGGGTGAAGATTGGGATGAAGTTACAATAAACCCATCAAGCTGAAAATTGGTTATTTTGTCAAAAAATAAGTTATAAATAAAATATCAAAACTCGCCATAATTCAGATGTGTGGAAAAACGTTTTTCAGGGTCTAATTCAAATAAATTCATGTGTTTTTCTGGATTTTTCCAAAACGGTACATTCTATAAAATGTTACCTCTAGTAAAAATTTCGGACCATAAAATTATATTAAATAGTTTTTATAGAGATATAACGATTCATGAAGTTGTACTTGTCATAATATCACTTGTCATAACTTTTCAAGTGGGCTTTGATGGGGAAATCCGAAACTACAAGGATTAGCAAAAAAACAATAAAAGGACTTATGAGACCAATTTTGATAAAACCTAAAACTACATCATTAGTTTTAAAAAAAATCACACATCGGAATTATGGGAAGTTTGATATTTTATTTATAACTATATTTTGAAAAAAATACCAATTTTCAGATAAGAAAGAAATTATGTAATCTTGAATGTCTAAATTGTCGAGACTATAGTCATGTGGGCGTGCGACTTAAGGTTAAAACAATACCTAACTTATAAAGCTAGCTCAACGAATTTCAGCAGACTTGTACAACTTTAAGAATATTATGTTAATTAATATTATTCTGGAGTGAACATATTATTAGATGAAACAGTGGAATCTGCTGTAATCTTGAATTTCATGTAGGTATTACTTGATTTTAATTATGATATTATTAGTTACCTTTAAACCCCGTTCTCAGTTACCACGTGTTTTGTATAGTGTGAAGTGTATGTAGTCCCACTTCGGTGGCCTAACCTATTTCTGCCTTATAGGAACAGGGTTAAGCGGTGCTATGTTCTGGTATGAAGGGTGTGGTGAGGGAGACATACTTATCCGAGGCGTTCCAGCTCAGTCCTCAGTAGTAGCAACGCATTTGTAGCCAACCTCAGGTAGGACCTTGATCTTATAATATCTAGGGTTTATGATACAGGTCCATGAGCGGCAGTGGTCACTTACCATCAGGTATGCATCCTCGTTTGCTATTTCGATCATATAAAAAAAAGTTAAGAGTTACCTAATAGTTTTTAGCAAATACGTATGTAACAGCTAGGTTTTTAAGTTATACTATGTAGAACTTATTTATTTAAATATTAAAAAGTAATACATAATGCTAAATCTAACTTTGTACCTACCTTAGTTAAAAGCAGGGTAATTTAGTTTGGTCACTTTTTCCGGAAATGATGGGAGTTATTTTTCTTTGTAAAGTTGTTCAAGTATCGCAGTTATCACAATAAGTGATCTCTCATCTGGGGAGGCTTTATAAGGTCTTGAAGTTATCATAAATATTCCAAAAAATGTTTGTATTTTATAATCCTAAGGCATGTCTAAAGGATATTTACAGTGACGATAAAGTATTGTGAAAACAAAGGCAAAGTTTTTTATAAATCTGTCGTAAACATTGGTTTCCACTTGCCACCAAAGCTGTCTGAAGGCCATGTCAACTTATTACTGTTACTTTCACCATATCATGGTAATTAATATTTAAACTCATTTATATATTGCAATGTTTTTATTAATTTCGTGGAGATTTTTTGTCAATCTTTATAAAGACTTAATGGAACAAACTCGTTACTCGTTAAAGTAACGCCTGTAGTTTGTATGTAGGTATACATTGCCCTCAAAAACTTAATACGGTGAACGAGATTGTCCGGGTTTATCCGACTTCTTCAAGGCATTCCAACGTAGATATGAATCCAGACTAACTAGATCTAGGTTAACTTGTCAAGTCTGAACGAGATGCTTATGTAATAAATAGAAACATATTGATATTGGCTCATATAGATATATAAGCCAAGAGGAAAACAGATAATAGCCCTAAAAATAACACTCCCAATAAAGTAGGTATCTATAGGTATCTAGTCTAGTAAGTATAAAGTAGATATATGAAAAACCAAATTCAATTAACGATTATAAAAAACTAGAGACAATAAAAAATGAGCATTAACTTTCTAAGCTGCATTTAAAAGAAATACTGCATTTTGTTACAAAAACGTCAAACTTTGACGTTAGTTACGAGTTAGTTAGTTAGTTAGTTAGTTATGTCTTACGTTGTCAATATTGTCGGCAATAATGTTAAATAATAAGAGATTTGATCAATTTAACTTAACATATTTGTTACAAGTTATAATAAGTAACTCTCTGCGCGAACTCTTTCTTAATCCTTCACGTATACCACACACGTCTTTTCGTACGTTTTTCCAAAAAAAAGGGATCGACAGATTTCGTTTAACGTAGTAATATTTATAACGGCGATTGTTATTCTTTATGTCTATGGCTTCAAACCTTCTAATTTCTTAATAATTTCATATGATTTCGTTATTCTGTTACTTATAAAAAAATATTTCCAATGTAGTAGATTTATTCTGTGTAATTATTCTGGAATTTCGCAGACGGCTTATACTAACTATGAAGGAATACGATCACGTATTGTCGGATCAATTCATTGTCCGCTCGGTGTTCCGACGTAATAATAGATAATTCAATCTATTACACTATCGAATAGAAGTTTCATTCAATATCGGTACTATGAGAACGTAATATTGACTAGGTGCTGCAATCAAGAAAGTCTGCTGCATACCTTTTAACTCAGACTTATTGTAGTTAGCTTCAACTACAAACTATTCAAATGACGACTCCGATCAGGTTCTATTCAAATCAAAGTTCTCAATTCAACTCAAGTTTTCAATTTGCCCTTATAATCAAACTAAGATGATCCCCGCGGTTTCACCAGCGTTTGAAAAGTAAATCAATAAACATGTCGCGAGATTGACACGGCGATAAAA
>DWPV01006828.1:0-11202 GCA_018251915.1 Urbanus proteus proteus
CATGAATACTTGAATAATAATATTCTATACATCTATAGAAATAAATAAAATTAAAGAGTCTGTTTGTGATATAAAAATAAGATTTTTTTACTCAATGCATATGAAAGTATACACGATACCTATAACGAAAATGCTATTTAATTTTGTCTGTCTGTGTGTTTGGTTGAGGTAATCTTTTAAACGGCTAGGCCAATATTGACGGAACTTTCACTAGAAGATAGCTGAGGGTCTAATGCGTAACATAGACTACTTTAATTTCTGTAAAATCAAGCAGCGCGTGCTCCACGTGCATGCCCGCGCAGTTGCAGGAGAACAGGATTACATTAATGTTTAAATGTGTAATATTTTATACTTTTTACACGCGGGTGAAACCGCGGGGATCAGCAAGTTGTAAATATAGGTATATGAAAATGAAACTACTGATTATACTTTACAATGTTTTCTACACACATAGCCCTTAGGATTTTTCCTATCGTAGAGCCTTTAAAAAGACAAAGACGAAAACACAAAATAAAAAATTATATTCACCATTCGGATGTCTGTCTAGCGAGGGATTGAACCCAAAACCAATTAGGTATGATACCAGTATTATGACCGCTCGCAGATTATCAAAACTAATGCAATAATATTACAAAAAATAAACATAAAATTGCCAATAGAGTTAATCTATTTCTGTACTTTTATTTATCATCAGCAAAAACTATTTTCAGATTTCGTTACAATCTTAAGAAATCAGATTCCGAAATGAAATTCCACCACATTCGTCGAAAATTCCTATTATCGGCTTCGATATTTCTCAAAGAGAAATATGATATATATTTAAACATCTGAATGGATCCACTTAGAGGCATTCAAGATCGATTTGTTCAATTATTTCGAGAGATTCTATACATGTCACGTAGTCTTCTTAAGTGTTTGCTGTGTATGGTATACATATTAATCGAATTATGATTTATATGAGTACACTAACACAATATTGTTGTTGAAAGCTAAATCACTTTGTTCATCAACAGCGATAACATCTTACAATGTATGAAATTGTGTAATTTCATTTATTTTATGATGTTATATATCATTTGCATCTTATCATCATCATCAACCCATTAGTGTCCTACTGCTGGGCACGGGTCTCCTCTTTAGTGAGAGGGCGTTAGACCTTAGTCCACCGCGCGGGCTAAGTGCGAATTGGTAACTTGGAATTTGAGAACTTTTTAAGAACTCTCAGGGTGCGTGCCCGGGATTTGAACCTAGGACACCTCGATTGAGAGGCCAAGTCTCAACCATTAGGCTATCACTGTTTCATTTGCATCCCATACGGTAATGAAGTCTTGTACTCCATTAACCTTGTGCCTTAACCTTTCACTGTAAGTAACAGGATGTTTCTAAACACATTTGGAGTCTTGATTTAAGTAGTTCGAATGTTTAGTAGCCCACAAAATCATTCGGAATGGTACTAATGTCACATGTTTTTGTTAGACCTCATTTTAGTAATTCTATAGTTACCAAATATAAACTTAGCCTAAGCAGCCTGCTTCCAAATGTAGGGGAATATTCCATGAAGTTAACAACCAAAACGAATGTGCCAATAAATAGCACGACGTCTCCCCTTTAACCACATTTGTATCTAGAATTTTGTAAACTGCTACAATAATCTTTTTATTCACTGTTTTGTTACTCGTTTTCTAATTGTATTTTTCACGTTTGCTTTATTTTCGTAATTTATTATGTGTACGATTACTTGGAATGAGTACATGATTTATAGAGATTTCTTTATTATTGACATAACTATTATTATTAGCCAGTATATGCTTATCTACCTAACTCGCTACCTGACCTGGTCGTTAAAACTGGGAACGTTTCAAGATCAATAATTCAATTTGTTTTACGTTTCTCTTAGACGATACAACCAGCATCAGTATAGCATTTCATAAGAAAATTCTACTCAGAGATGAAACCCGTAATATTTTTAACGCAGCAAAGATCTTTATGAGCGCTCCAGTGAAGAATGACAATGAGCTTGCCATTCCTCAAATATTTAAGGCCAATAAGATATTCCAACGGCGGTCAGGTAGAAGTGATTGCTTTTTAATTGAATTATAATGTAATGTCTTAAGTAGCAACGACGATATTGGATTTTACGGAGCTCATTTAAATTTTAAATTTGCATTCCTTACTTTCTCTTCAGAACCAAAATTTTGTGACAAGTAAATGTTGGCACAATCAATCAAAGTTTCACAAATTTCAAATTTAAATAAATTTAATCAATCCCTTATATAAAATTGCGATTCAAATATAGTAGTGGTCTTCAAATATGAAGAAATGTCTCTTGAAGATGATGACAAATGCAAAAACCGCAAACTCTGATTTCAGTAGTAGTAAATTTATTCTAATGTCTTTCCTCAAGATTTCATCAAGAGAATGCTTTTTATTACATTGAATCTGAATGGTTATTATTCAGAGCATCACATTTTTATGTGTCGACACAAAGAGGGGAACAGAAAACGAATTTATTATTGTCATAACATCGGAGTTTTTATAGAAGATAAACTGTTAAAACGATGAGAATGTACGTAGTAACGTTTTCGTTTTACGAGAGGTTTTTACGCAAAGGTTATGGATGGAGTTGGTCATTTAAGATGAAACGACTCCATATAAAGACCACTATGTCTGCTATCGCATAAATCGAACAAATATGTCGTAGAACTTCCCATAACAATTTATTGTCTGCGAGATTTATATAAAGTCGTCATAATGCAAATCTTAAACCGCTTGGAATAGAAACAGACAATCTTATACAGAAGTTCCTCATACGATAATACGTAGCAGGAAAAATGTAACCAGCTCATACCGAGACCATTTTATTCTTCAGGAGTGGCAACACATCTTTAATTAACTACAGATAAAATCCTTGTTCTATATGACGTTGGAGAAAAATATCCATAGGTGGTAGTGACCATTTACCTTTAAAATGATTGCGAGCTCCTTTGCATCTTCATTCAACTCCTCGCAAATCATGCAACTACATTCATCTTTATGCAACTTCATAGACTAAATAACTTGTGCTACTTGCAATAGGTACTTACATGATTTCTATCTAAAGTCAATTACGGATGCATGCCTTTCCTCACAGGCTACTCTATTGATACAGGCTTGAGAACTAAGATGATTGCTTGATTGTAATTGTGCCGGAAACCACACTGTTTCAACGAAAAACAAGAACAAATTCACGATATATTTATGATAGTGGTACTTACCTGGTTAAACAATACTCGTTCTACCACATGGTAACCATTTGTGGATAGATACCTATCTATACATATTATAAAACAAAGTCCCCAAAATTCTGTCAAGTCTGTCTGCATATGATCGATTTTCTCAAAATCTACTGGACGAATTTTTGTACGGTTTTCACCAAAAGATAATAAAAATCTTGGAGAAGATCTAAACATACTGATATACAAGCGAACGAAGCCGCAGGCACAGTTAGTATACCATAAAATACAAATATGTTCAGCTATTCGTAACACTGCCTACATTTATTGTTATGTATATTGACATAAACCCATAATTATATCAGCTTTAATATCGAATACTGTTTTATTACTTACTGAATCAATTACAATACAATAATGCTATTTGAGTAAATCAAAAAGGTTTCAGTCCGCTGAACAATTCAATCACTTCGGTATTATAGATAAGAGCAATGGTCTGGAAAATAAAGTTGTACCGTCCATTTATATAACCATTTTATTTATTCGCACCATTATCAAGTAAAAGATAATTATATTTGGCATTTATTATATTAGGTTCTAATATCGTAATATAATATTTATATCTTACGTCTGAACAAATTGGACATTGTTGTTACTGAAATGAATAAGTGTTGACATAATATTAAGCTCTAGACTTTTATTTGTATCTAATTATTATTTGTCGTTCAAGTTATATGCTATATATCAGATAATATAATACATACATGTGATATAGGGTGTTTTTGTAAATTACCTAATGCGACAAGATAATATAATGTTTGGAGCATAAGTTTGTGTGTGTATTTGTACCCTCTATTCTATAGTCTAAACAGATTCACGTATTTTGTTATACGGGGTGTTGTTATCTTCGTCTTGATATCACAAATGATCGTAGATATAAATAATAATAATACTACAGTTTCTAAAGATGAAAATTGAGTATTTACTTACTTTTAATTTGGCGTAGCGTCTGAGCTTTACAAAACATTTGACTGGTTTCGTTTCTTGTCTTATTTCTATAATAATAATAACAAAATAAATTAAAAAACGAAAAAAAATGCAAGAAACTCCTCGTCCAATCGTATTAAAGTCATTCACAGATATTTAGTCTGTTTGTTTTCTTGAAGCATTTAAAATAACCGGAAAAAGGGAGGCAAAAATGAAAGGGTTTATCGTCCCATGATTGTAATAAATTCAGCCGCAACCGTTTAATCTGACCAAGAAAAATATATTCTCATTGTGCTGTTTAGGACTTGGTGAGGATTTATCACCATTTTGTTTGTTCCTCTTAATTGTAAAATGGAGTGTTAAAATTTACTAAAATGTACTTTTTGAGCAGTATTTTTCTGTGGAGTGATTTAATCACAAAGAAAAGAAGTCATCTATTTGTCGCGTATATTTTTTATATTGAAATTACTTCGGTTGTAAAAATATACCATCTAAGAACGAACTTGATTTTACACTTTCTAAGAAAGCTAAAACAGTATTTTCTAAAGCACAATTTTCTCACAACTCTCACAATGTAAGGAGAAACTTACATAGAAAAATCGCGATTTCTTCCTTAATAGTAATTGTTTCTTACTTAGATAATTTATGAAAAAATCGAAGTATACTCCTACTGAAATATATTTGGCAGTAATTTTTTTTTTGCAAATTTCTTTACCTCCTCCAAACAAATTTATTTCGTTGTTGCAAAACCAGCTATGTTACGTGTCCCTGATGGTTTCAGAGAAATAAAACACAACAAACAGACGATATCTCATGACCACGGTATTGTACTGAAATGTTATATCGGAATCTGTCCCATTGTTTACTATCAAGCTTCAAGCGATGCAATATTCACACTGGTTTGTAAAAGATATTATAAAATTTGCATATTTTCCTTTTTGTGTCCCAATATTAGATAGGTTGTCTCACCACACCTGGCATAGTTATAGTCTACATTTTTTCCCATTTATATGTTTGCTTAATTGGGATCGAACCCAAAACCAACCTTGTCAAACTAACATGCTAGCAGTATTGCTCTGCTACATCGGCTGTCAGCACTGAGAAGTTACTTCAGGATTATAAGAAAATCTTGCTATTACATCATGAGTTTGTACATACCTACTTATTATTTTCTCTTATCTTTTTTCTTTTCTTACTTTTAACTCTCTTTATCTTACTTTTACATTTCGCTAAAGACTGACAGTGAGTCAGTATAAGTTTAGTTTTGTCAACGACCGATCGTACCACAACATTTGGAATTAGTATCTGTCTCGAGTCACAATGGGTTCATTGTGCGGGTACTTACAAAGAATATTCCACCCTATTCCAACTATAACACAATTTGAACCATTTTCGTCGAGAACGGCATTTACTCATCTTTATACGGGTCTTTGTGGCGAATTTCTTTTACAAATTAGTCGACACTTCTGGGACCAAGTTTGTGAGTTCGACGTGTTCCGGCTACGTGTTAATGGCGTTTGTTTAAATTATTTTGTTTAAGGCAGTGAAGAAAGGAATAAAAGTTCTTCACTCTTGTCAACTCTTGAGTGCTTTCTTCAGTGTTGTTTATGTTTTGCTTAAATTTACTTACGAGGTTGTTTTGGTTTTTTAGACTTTCTTTTTTATTTAAATTACGAGTGTTCAAGAGTTTCCTTTTGTTATTTTGTTCTAATTCTAACTTACGGTCCGAGTAGACATGCTTATTTTAGCAACGGTGATTTCAGTTTTGGTTTCTTTTTCTTCTGCTGAATTGTATTTTGGCGACTTTTTGCGTTTAGTTTCGGTATCAAAAAGATGCGTTTAAACTAAAAAACACTGTGTCTTTTTAGTCCTCTTTACTAATTTACAGCACCAATAACCAGAGATACTGATGTATGTATAAACTGTTTCATTCAGTCATCGCATGTTATTTGGCGTTCATATACTAATATATTATTTTATATTGTGAGATTAATTACAACAATGAGATAACCAGATTTACTCGCGTTAACCAGCAGTAAATAACCATAATTTAAAATATACTTCAAACTAACGCACTGTTACATATATTTTAACAATAAAAACAATATCACAAACAAAGATAATAGATGAGTGGCTTTTGTAAAACTAAATATTATAAAAAAAGAAAATCAATTGACGTTCAAACACCAGTAGTATCTTTTACCGCTATCAAAGTAGAGCATCGAGATGCTCTTCAATATATCTTTTACAAAGAGAAAGAATAACTTTTCCTCGGAAACTATTATAATAAAAATCCAACCTTTCTGGAAGCTTGATAAAACGCGAAATCTACGCTCAAATAGACGGCTAAATATAGGGAAGAAATTTTAATATCTTCTACTACCGACCAAAACAAATTGACCTGTCTGACCAACACGGATTGCGATATGTCAACTACATGTGCGATAATAAAAATAAATCTTTTACTAAATAATCGAAAGAAAAAAAAAATACTCAGTAAATCTTTAGTACATTTTTTGATGGGGAAACCAAATTTAAAAATCAAAATAACGTACGGATATCTTCTTTATGCTGTAGATAATAAATTAATTGATCTAATCTGACAGTGGATATTCGCGAAAATAACCATTTTATTAAAAGTAGATCAACAATCAATATATAATATAACTTTATGACAATACAATATAGTTTTTCTGTGAAGTGGGCATCTTTTCGATTTACATAAATTGGCTTCAAGTTGATCGTTTTACAGCTAATCGTTACTCGCTTAGAGTCGTACAGGTCTTTTACTTTCAGTTTCTTATAACGAGTGTTTAAACTTAACCACAGCATATTACATTTCGAAGTTTGCTTTGAAGAGAATACTGTGTTCTGAAAGTTTATATTTCTACCTTTTGGGTTAGATTATTGAAAAGAAGATTCTAGATAAAGGCTACGTAAAGGAAAAGGAAATATGCGCAAGGAATTTGCTTATACAGCTAAAGGAATATACCATATTGAGCATGATTTCTTTGAATAAATTACATTTTGAACACTTATCATTTGTCATTATCATTTATCATTTGCTATAAAACATATTAAAACATAGCAATTACTCGCGTGGCAGAACGATCATCATTCAGAACAATCAGAGGGTTCCGAATTTGAACCCATCCAAACAGATATCTGAATGATAAATAGATTTTCCTTCTAGGAATGGGTGTTTGTGTGTTTATCTTTATTTATATCTATGGCAAACACGACACAGGAAAAATCCGGTTCATTCCCTGTAAAAATACCTAATCTGAGGTTAAGAGTGTCAAAGACATTAGCGTTAGTATAATATACATGTAGGAGGGGAAACTACATGTATCAGAGTTGTTAAGATAATAGCAACAACGGGACAACTATGGTTAACGACCCGTTTATTGAATAGTACCGAGGGACTTACACAAAACCATTAAATACTTTATGGGCTCTAAAATACGCACAGTTGTACACCAGTGAACGTTTGAGCTGCATTGAAATAAATTGCATTGCATTTTATTTGTCTTAGTCATCAATAAATTACTGTACAAAAACTCTTTGTGGTTTGACTCTGGCGGCACCACCGCCACACCTATTTCTGCCTCATAACACACTACTGTTCAGCACTACTGTGTTCTGGTTTTAAGGGTGTTGTAACAAAAACATGCTTATCTGAGGCGTTCCAGCTCAGTCCTCAGGGGTAGCAACGCATCTGTGGTGAACCTCAGGTAGGATCTAGATCTTATCTGGAGTTGATTAGGTACAGATTATCATGGGCGGCAGTGGCCACTTACCATAAGGTGGACTGAATACTCGTTTGCTACTTCGATTATATAAAAAAAGAAACATACTTATTCGAGACACTTCAACTTAGTCCTCAGGGGTTTCACGTTTCATACAAATATTTCCCTTCATTATTTCAATAAGTGATAATCAATTTGTAATATGCACTGAAATTATTAGGTGTGATGAAAAAAAAGGCTGTGATATGAATACTGGACTCCACAACTGAAAAGTGACATTCGCTCACCAGATTTTTAAACGACTGTTGATCCTAAAATTGAAAAAATCGTTACTTCGTTTGCAACATTGTGACTATGTTTCTTTGTAAGTGTCGCTGGTTTATCGAGCATATAACAAGTGAATTATGTCGGGGTTATAAATTCATACTAGACTGACTAGATCTCCTTTTACGACCTGTAAACGCAATTCTGCATCGAAATGCATTCGGGATAGGTTTTTAACACTAAATATATAAATAACCTCGTAAGACAATGCGTACATAGGTTCAAAAATCACGTTAAGTTTTTCGATGGCTGTCACTGCCCTGGTTGTTTCCACCAACCCTCGGCACTCAGAGCTTGCTAAAGATAAGTATAGCAATCAGGTGAGTGCGATATTTTCGCAGATATTTACGTACCTTCTGTCGAAGTGACGTACTCGTAGGGTTATCTTTAATGTGAACATATATCCTAAAATTTACAATGTTGCAAACGATAAAACGATTTTGTTTCTTCGTTTGCAACTTTGTGACTCTTATGTTTCTTTATAAGTGTCGCTGGTATCGAGCAGTATAACAAGTGAATTATGTCGGGGTTGTAAATTCACACTAGACTGAGTAGACCCTTTACGACCTGTGAGCGCAGTTGTACATCGAACTGCATTCGGGGTAGGTTTCAAATGTCTTTGAAATACACAATTGTAGTAATGTCTTTACTTTGTTTCATATTTATATTGCATATTTTTTATTCTAAAATAACAGTTTATTAATTTAAATAGTGATGCCTCTATACCACTGCTGGCCTCTTAATTGGAGAGTCCAAGGAAGCACCTCTGATTTTTCAAAGTTATAATGCTTATTCGAAATAAATTATTTCAGAAAATGATTAGGTACTTAATAACTTAATTTCTTTGAATAAAAACATCCAGTCAGTTCTTAAAAAATGTTCTCAATAGTGTGTGAATTATACCAACTTGTCATGTCAAGTAGGGGACTATGGCCTAAGCCCTTTTACTCTATGCAGAGACTCGTACCCAGCAGTAAAACAGTAATGTTTGACAACAATTATTTAATTTATTTTAACAATTAGTCTGATATCTGTCACAGATAAGCTAAAGCTAAGAGCTTAGTTAGAATGCCATTTGTTATTATTCCTCTCTTACCTTTCAAACTAAAATAAAGCAGCAATTTATAATTTGATTTGCATTATTTATTTCTGTTCGACAACGATATTATTTAGCTCACCAGCACACCACCACGTCTGTCCCGACCGGCGGTCTAACACCGACTGACTCACAATCGCACCGCACTCGCCTAACGCCAGTAGTGACGTTTACGCACGAGACAAACCTACCTACCACATACACTACACTGTTTATACCCGAATAGTTTAACATTTACTAATTTACGTACACACGCAAGAATTGCACGTTTAAACCCAGAAGATTAATTGTAACAAAGGCTATCCGTCTGAGGACTGTCCAATTATTTTAAGTGCTCTTACATGAAGTGAAATACAGTAATGAAAAATATGGAATGAAAAGTGCGAAAAAAGAAATACTCTAAAAGAACATCCAATTCTGGCCTGCACTCCACGATAATGAATTGTATTATGAAGAACCTCCTTCAATTTATTCAATTACTTCTACAAAATGTAATAGTTTCATTGTCTGAAGTGGTCCTGTGATCGTTCTTTGCCGTAAAATTAGGATAAGTTATTAAAAGCTATCTTAAACTTATAATAACAATAGCTGTAATATATTTTAATTATAATAGCTATTATTTTAATTGGGAAAATTATATTTTAATCTAAGCGTAGGAAAAAACCTCCAATATTTTTGAATGAATAAAAATAACAAATATAATTGCAATGCTCATTTGGACAAGTTTAATTATACTAACCTAACTAAAAAAAGGAATCAGTAATAATAGTAATCAGGTAGGTAGAGCTGTTTTAGTTTAACTATGTAGAAAATCAGTTTGAAAGAAAGAAAAAATATTACGTCATATACAAAATTTATTACAAAGCATAGGGAAAAAGGAGAACTAATCAATAATATAATTAAACTACAAACTTACAATAAAATAAAACATACCAAGTTGAGTACAGTATACTTATCTCTGCATGTGTCGACGCGGATGGCGCAATGGTTAACACGCCGGCCCGCTAATCCGAGGGTCCTGGGTTCGATTCCTAGCGACAGAAATTTGAATGATGAGTTTAAATTTCCATTCTTGGTCTGGGTGTGTGTCTTTGTCCTTTGTGTTGTCGATGGCACCCACGACACACGGAATCCTAGTGTGGGGCTATGAGTGTAAAGCGTTATGTGTAGGTACCTACTGCTTCCCGGAGGTGCTCCCTCAGAATAAATGCCGTTTAATTTTTCTAAAGTTTTTTCATTACATCAATGTATCTGTGATACGTTGAAAGTTTTTCACATAATTAGCAGGTCCATATGTGTAGAATGAAAATTTAATATCAAATGACTCGTTTTCCTTCTTCCTTTATGCAAACCTCTTCATTATTATTATGGAAAATATAAAAGATCCCTCATTTTCTCAGGGATGTCATATTTTGTTAAGATTCACTCATAATAACCCAATTTCTTTCCCTCACAACACATGGCCGTGGAAGTAATTATTCGTTATGACAACATGTGCACAACCTTTGTCGTTTATACGTGGAAATAATATGCCTCAACGCAACGCACGGTAATAAAGACAACGTGAAATATATTATTGTGTCAGCAAATAGATAATTTTGTGAAATATATTATAACAGGTACTTGATGTTACGTAACTTACGTATCTACTTGGTGCTGTAATTGAAATTTTACATTTTTTTTAAATCGAATTAGCAAACGATCATGCAGTTCATCTGATGGTAAGTTGTAACTGCCGCCCATGGACATCTGTAATTAACCCCAGATAAGATCAAGGTCCTACCTGAGGTTGACCACAGATGCGTTGCTACCCCTGAGGACTGAGCTGGAACGC
>DWPV01006829.1:0-11201 GCA_018251915.1 Urbanus proteus proteus
CGGGATGACTTTCATGTTTAAATATGTATTCTTTTTGACTTTTTAAACGCGGGTGAAACCGCGGGGTTCAGCTAGTACTATCATAAAAACACATAACTTTGAAAAATTAAAGGAGATGTATACCTTGGCTTATATTGTGACGTTTAATAAAGATACAGATACGTTTAGTTGTATGTATACTTCATCATAACAAAGCGCATGGAGTATTTTATAAGAAAACGAACCAAACTATGGCATTCAAACATGAGCTTGGAATTCAATAAGTATTAACATAAAGTATGCAAAGTCGAACCCCCCTGAGTGTTCCCACTGTGACTTTGATCTGCGGCCAGTCGTGTGTCACGCATCACTTGCTAGTTAAACAGTTCACGGTTTGAACACCCTGTGACGAATCAAATTGCAAAATGTTATTATAGATTTGTTACAATATATCTTAGACTATTGTAGATTCATAAAATAGACGACTAAACAGCTATAAAGAAGCAACTTAACTCTAATAATGATTTTAAATTGTGTGACTTAGGGATTATTTAATTTCTGCAGTTAATGTGAAGTAATCACGGACCCGCTCGGAATAGAAAAGATCAATTTTCAAGAGAACTCCTCACCCAGAGCAATGGCTACTTCTCGTGTGCTAAAGAGTTCGTGTCTTGTTCGTTCTAAGTGGAACTTGCTACTAGAGGTTAAGTATAGGTTTAGGTCTTGAATATACCTATAGAAAGTATATAAGTACCTATTCGTATGCGATTATGATATGGTATAACAAAATACAATTGAAGAATATACTCGTATATCGATATACTATAGGTACGAGTATACGATATAACCATATACAAAATTATATAAAAAAGGTATATTATAATATAGATAGACATAGGCTACCTCCACTTCGTCTCCTGCTCATTTAATTCAGATTTTGGACGGTTTACTTCAGACTATAGTCACATCGGATAAGACCTATTTCATGCCGAGATGTAATCACATTTCTTTTCCGTCCGTTTTTGATCCACGACTACGCGAACGACGAAGCCGAATTAGATTATTGAGTACCCTCCCACTCAAAGCTACACTTAAAGATCTGATTCACTTGTACTTGTCCCAGAAATCCCAGGATACCCATACCTATTAAGTATAATATAAAAACATATAACGTAAAGGAATATTATCTGAACATATTTGCTCACCAAATGCGGCGAGTAAACACACGTCCGACAAGCTAATCACGAATCACGTGCGTAGTAAAATAATGAACTTATGAAATATTTACTAGGATGCTGTATGTTAGCTCGGAACCGGTTCGAACCATATCACATGTTTTAATAATATCGATGTACATGGATTCAATCGATCTAAAATCAATATAATGCGAAGACACTGCCTCGTAATAAATTAACAAATCATAATAATCGTAATAGTTTAAATATAAATAATACAAGAGAGATAAACAATGCCCACCTAAATAAACACAACAACTACAAAGCAACATTAATAACTATAGCTGCTGCCTTAAAACGAATATAATATTAATGTATATAAGTTCCAGAATATCCTAAACGCTTAGCGCCGATCCAGAATCCGATATCCATAATAATAAACCACCTAAACACGGTCCCATTAACATTCCGATTGCGACAGGCTCATTCAATCTTCTGTTCTGTAATGGAAATAGCCTGTCACCATTCCCACTTTAGTGTTGAAGTTAGCGGCTAGATGTACGCATCCTGAATTTATTTGGGTCTATTTCTGAAATAGTCGGTCGGTGACTTCAGAATTGGATTTTGTGGTACATAAACTGTTAATGCGTACCTAAGATTGTGTAATGCTCTAACACTTATGTAAGTATCTAAAATCTTACCTTCCTCGATAAAAATTGCATCCTTTTCTTATATTACGGACTATAGGTACTGTCAACAACATATGTGGCATATATATTTTTAATCAAAGCTGAAAATCCGATCTAACACACTTCTATACCTAAGCACAATGTCCTTATTTTCTGGGTATATTTTCATCCAGTGCACTTACGGATGTCCATGTAGGACGGAACGAAATAAATCACGTGACAAATTGTTCCTTTGTTACTAACGTGTATTGGAGTGAGGACTTGAGAAGTGTGAAGGTCACCTTATTTTTCTTTTTCATTGTATATCTTGGAGAAATCTTTGCTAGCCTTATTTTTATTAGATTAGACCTGGTCAGGCATTTCCATGTAGCCTTCAGATATATTCATGTAATTAGGACCTTTGTAAAGTATTTACGCATTATCACTCAGTGAGAGTCAGTGAAGGCTCTAGTACCATTACAAATGTTCTTTCTTCTTTAAACAATAATGATGCAAAGTTATAAGGGATGATTCGCCTAAGTATGACATCTACCCACATAAATTTAATAATATTCATACTTGTTAGTCTACTTCTGTTAAGCAATGAGCAATATTTAGTGTTCAAAATTGGCCAGTTCATGTTTACAATTACTGAGAGCTGGTATTTTTTCTGTAACTGAAGAATATACCTACTCCATTACGTCTTTGCAAGTGTGAACTAACGAATAAAATCATTCGATACTCGTATGTATGACGACGGTGCCTCTAGAGGGGCGTAACACCGGTAAGTGTAGTGTGCTGCAAAATTAATATAGTATCTAACTACTCTTACTCTGATTATATGTTATTTAATATGTTGATGCCATGATGAATGATGCCAAAAAATATTTACTAAATAATTAATTTTATGTAATCAGTTCATTAAAAAGTTGTTTATTTGCCAGTCGCCATGTATTAAAAACTGTAAAAGTTGTCAACTTTTAGGTTTTCCTATCGCGACAGACTCTCAAGTTTGGCTACGTTTAATTAAAGTTTATGAACTTCACCAGTCCATTTTTGAAAGTAATAACTAATTTAAATTTAGGCGCCTATGAAACATATTTAAAACTTTGCTACGCTAACTTTTATGTAATCTTGAAATTTCGTAAACTCGCTGAGACGTCAGACAAAAGAAACTGTCGAAGTAGATGTTAGGAAAATTTTGAAAACAAACATCTCGAATATAATTAATATTACTCTTAAGGTATGTACTTAAATATTTTATACTTTTATAATAGCAGTATTATGATAAGATTTAGTTCTTACGCGTTATATTCTGGTAGCATCTATCAAAATTAAAATAATCTATTTGAATTGGTTGTTTATAGAAAAAGTTAAAACCAAAAATTAGTAATCAAAAACTGGAAGATTAGCTTGATCTCTACAGTAGTATATGCCGTCGCGTCGGTTTATAAAAATGTCAGAGAAATTAAATGAGTTTTTTGAGATTATACAATGATCCGACTTTACAAGGGTCCGATCTAAGGAAACCCCTTCCTCTAAGACATTTACGAGGCGAGAGTATCGAAATTGAGGGGTGGCAAAATGAAGCTTCTTGTACATATGTACTTATTCGAGAAACTGTCATTTCTGTTAAATAATATTTTATTTTTCTGCGCAAACTATTCCTACAGAGGGAAGTAAATTCAATTTTCGTCCCGGGCAGCATAAACCCACGTAACAGTACAATTCATGACTTGTAAAGTGTCATTGTAAAGGGCAAAGATTATTTTTTGCCCGGAGCGGCGGATAGTAGATGCTGCTTATAACGCTGGTGAAACCGCGAGGCATACTTAGTAGAAATCATATTTGCTCGACATATTACTAATAAACTAGAGACAACAGTATAAGTAAATATTATCTAGTCTCATCGAAATAACTTCGACAAATACTTTTGGACCATATTTACGAAAGGCATGCTGGTATAGTTAGCACCTAATCATTACGTTGTTAAATGTAAAATATAATATTATCTCTGGCCCTCCGGATACCAGCGTTATCGATTACGTAATACGGCGTATGTGCCACATTTACAACGTATCAACATACAACTGTTGATAAATATTTTATTAACTAGATATATGTATATTAAGCATACATCGGCTTTAAAATTGTATTCGAATATCTAAAGTACGGCATAACCTGGTTATCGGTGTATGTTAGCAAATAAAGCGGAACAAATTGTTGTCGCCGCAGCAGGATCGGCACAGAGCATACGCACGCAATTCCGACCTATATTCCCTCGTGTAAAAAGCTATATTTGTTTGGTCCAGTTGCAACTAGCCCGTGGGAAATGAACGTGCGGCGCGAGATGACGCAGCACACGCCCTGCTCCTTCAAACCTAACGTGACCATTCATTTGTGCCTTCAGAGCAGGACGCTTGCGAAATATAGAAAAAAAAACATGTTTAAAAGTAGCAATAAGCATGCAGGCCATCTGATGATAAAACTCCCTCTTATTGCCCATGGACATCTATTTTAAACAACCTTAGATAAGATAAAGATAAGAGCTTGACGATAGTGCGCTGCTTCCCCTGAGGACCAAATCGAAACAACTCGGATAACTATTTCTTTCTTAACATCATTCAGAACACAGCAGCGCTTACATTACAACTGCTATTATTAGGCAGAAATAGGAGCATCGCGTTGGTGTCATCAAAGTCCAATACGAAAGGGTTCTTCCACTTTCAAATAGCTACTTTTATAAAATAAAAGATTGGGTTTCAAGACTTGAATATTCAGAATGCGATATGTAGATTTTATTGATTTATATACCTAAATGGATTACTTCTATTGATCACTGGGAAACCAAGAGGTCAAAAAGCGGGACTGTCCCACCAAAAGTTAGACTTACGGTCACGTATTCAAACCGGACCACAGTTCTCGCATAAGGCGTTAACAGAAAAGGGCAACACACTTTAAGAAGCTGCGATGTATTTTAATTTGTTCACTGTACACAACGGAATGAAATGCTTGCGATTATTTACGCAGACATTTTTTAAACTGGACTTAAATGGCATTCCAGTGGTTGTCGTGTTAAATAGTTGCTTCCGCATTTAAATATACGCAATCAAGCCGAATTTAAAATGTTTCAATTCTGCAGGTGTTATTTAGTTAGTACTTTTAGTTGTCTGCTCGACTTGCCAGGCATGGCTATAACACTTGGTTTTTGGGTTATAGAGACTCAATGTTGTTTCATGAATTTTGACCTACATGAAAGGCGAAGAAATATAAATACTAAACTACTTTAAAGAAATATAAATACTAGTAAACTGGTATTTATATTTCTTTAAAGAACGTCATCGCCAGAGATGCGTAGTTCTTATTTCTGAGTGTGATTAAATATATGAGTCCAAAGCCTCAGAACATTAACTAAAACTTTCCTGATGTCACAGGCGCCAACAGTATACAAATGTTGGAAATTTGCATATGAATGAGCCACTACCGCATTATTGGTTTACGTGAATTCATATTGATTAACGGAAACTACGGAGAATCTAACGCGGTATTATTGTTAATACCTACTACAAACACGTACCGTTCAGAAACATGCAAGGAATTTCAAATACAGGTTCCAATAAATAATTTCAAACGGACACTATACGGAAAAATTCCCGTACAAAAGCAATATTTTTCATACTGCGAACATTTTCTTGAAAACTTATTGCGTAAAAATATAATATTGCTTTAAACAGATACTATTTATTAGCGGCCCTGTCGAACGTACTTTTAGAAATGAAAATGTTATTTCAGAAAGGAATAACATGAACGTATTTTTATAAAACATTGTTCGAATTATTATTTCATAACTAAGACATGAAAATCTTTGACTCTATAAAATTTAATGCGAGACGTATTTAGCTTGTAACATGGAAGATTGTAGAATGAAAGGGTTGTGTTGTTACGACGTGGGTAATTCAACATTGAGCTATTTCTAAAACAAATCTTTAAAAAATGAGCAAGGGTATCACTGACTAGCTCGAATAAATATTATCGTGTGTAGAATGAGTATTATGATATCAAGCTCTCAAACATTACCTAAATTCTATTATCAACAGTTTTGAACAGAAATAGTAAGTATTCTGTTTACCAAAGTTCTACAATATCATACCGCAGAACATAATCCGTGAACACGCAAGCATGAGGTAAGCGTTACGGAATACGAAGCGAGCAATTGACCCAAATGCAGATAAAGGCTTAATCCTTCGCCACACCACATAATAGCCACAATATCTTAATGGATCGCTGTACAAACTACACAATCTAACGAGGAGCCATTACAACTAGCAACATTGAAATTGGAAAAGCCCTTTTTTTACTTTTCCAACTTTTTGCTCAATTAAAGTTATGGTATTTGTAATAAAACCCAATCACAAAAATATTACATAACCATAATAAAACATAGATACTCGACATTTTTTCAGCCTTATCACCATTAAATTCTTAAAATATTCATTGACATACAATACGTATGATTTATGAGGATTGAATAAAGGTTAAGAAAATTCAAAACAATTGTCAATAATAATGTGTTTTTCTAGGCGTGGGAATAAATTTTATAAATAAATCTGTGTGCGTAAACCATTGAATAATAACAATTATATTTACTTGAATTGAAAATATAATTAATGGTTCATACGTCAAAGAGTTAATCAATTCATTATTAATTAATATTAATTCATTTATAAGTAACCAAATTAAGGCTCTCAATTTACCTCCTAGTGTTTATTGTACTTTTTTACATGTAGCCTTTGTACATCATGTTTCATAATATAATAGGCTATTTTTATGTTTATAAACGTATAATTCCTATTTAAACCATAATATATAAAGGTTGAAATATTTCTTTTTTATTATTTTTCAAATACTAAAACTCATTTCAAAAGAAAATTTAAATATTGATATGCTCCGATTAGATTTAGATTTCATTCTCATCAACCAATGTTTTTGATGAATCAAGATACGATGTTATTGAGGGCTTAAAAAATGCCAAGATGTGAAATTTTACTGTTTAAAATTGGTAAAGACTAAATATATTAATGTGGGAACGTTTTTTACATGAGTAGAGATAGCAAATATAATCTTGATCGAAGTTCGATAGATACCACATTTGAGTCACTGACATAACTTCCTGTTGAAGTAACCCATGAGTCAGCGCTATCGTAAGATAATGATCTTCCAAGAACGCTCAGAAGTCTTAGAACTGGTGTTATGGTATATGGTCACTTGCGGATTTCGTACTCAAAAGATCACTGTCTTCACTATAATAAAACAAAGTAGCTTTCCGCTGTCAGTCCCTATGTATGCTTAGATCATTAAAACTACGCGATGGATTTTGATGCAGTTTTTTAAATAGTGATTAAAGAGGAAGGTTTATATGTCATTTAACGCGTGCAAAGTGGCGGGCAAAAGCTAGTGATATAATAATACTTAAGCGATATTTCGTCATTAATTTAAAAAATGTAAGTCTAACGGTCTACAAAAGAAATTACCTATAAAATATTAATAACAATATAAAATAGTTATCAATAAATAAACATATTTTAGCTGATGATTATTAAAAAAGTACGAGCCTATATTCGAATATAGGCCATTAAGCAAATTTACCTAAAAAGCAGTTTTTAATTACAGCGGCCGGATAGTATCTACGTAGAATCAGTCTAATGAAACTTAACAATCATTCGGAGATAGCTGAGAAAAGAAAAATTTCAAGTAACTATTTATATATGTAGCTATTACGATATAAGAAATAGAGCTCTGTGACAGACGGACAGACAGGAGTCTTAGTACTACGGTTCCGTTTTTACCCTTTGGGTAGGGAACTCTTGAAAAGTATTTGTTTAGTCTTATAAAAATATTTTTTCTGAAAAAAAAATTATGCCTTAAGACTTTGCAAGCGGTACAATAACAGCACTGACCATAACATAGTACGGTAGTATAATAATAAACTTTACAATAAATTATAAGACTGGAATCTTCAAAAAAATGAGACTCGATGATTATGTCTAGAGATGATGGGTACAATCAGATTCAGTTTGCCGGATTACGAGCGTTCATAAGACCTAAAAATACTTCTCTTTCACTAATGATTGTTTTCACACTTACGTCCAAAACTGTTATTGGGCGTGGAGTTGTCCTTTGAAACTTAATTTCAAATTAAGTAAAGGCGGCATTGTGTCGGTGTCTCGGTGTTGTTGCGTCGTCCAGTCGAAGTAGCCTCTACATCATCATTCGCGGCACGACCGCTCGATGACTACTGTTGCCAGAAGTATCAGCGTATGGAGACTTTCCATTGCGTATAGGAATTTAACTTATTACAAATAAATAAAATGAAGTATCTGTTTGCAATATCACACTGACATACTTTTACTAAATGCATGAAAGTATATACGATACCTATAACAAAAATGCAATTTAAAAAAAATATACTGTCTGTTTGTTTGAGGTAGTCTTGTAAACAGCTGGGCTGATTTTCACGAGAATTTCACTGGAAAAAGGTCTAAAGCGTAACTAAGGCCACCGTCGCGGGAGAGCCGAGTATTACATAATTATGTTGAATTATGTACCTATGTGTTATTACTTTGTTTAACGCAGGTGAAACCGCGGGGATCAGCTAGTTGTTAATGTAAGTTATATAATCTTCATATACTTTACAATAGGCAACTAGGTACGTATGGAAACCTAAAATTCTCAACGTAAATTTATTCATCAAACACATTCTAAAGCAATCTAAAGTTTTACCGATAAAGCAAACTTTGGTCTGTGTAACTATTCAATATGAATTCAAATAATATTTTTTCGTTCCATTCAAGGGAATCTGGCGTAAGTTAAAATGAAGTTTCTTTGAAGTGTTTGAACATTCCATCTTATACAAAAAGGCGAAGTATACTCACTTCTGACTAATCATCGCAGAACCTAAACTACTAAAGTTACAACGTTTTTCGTTTGAACATTTTCATTTTATAATGAAAGTATCCACTAATAACGTACTCACTAATAAATAATTGTACCCCTGTTGAGGTTAGAAAGGGTTTGAATGTTTGTATTAGGAATGCGTACGCGTGGGTTGATCCGCGTGGTGGAGCGATCACCACACCCGTCTGACACGCAGTGGGTTCCGTATTCAATCCCCGGCCATACAGAAATCCGAATGAATTTTGATTTGTTCTGTGTTCGATTGTCTTTGTGTGCTCTTGGCATAACGAAACAGAACAAAATGTTAGTGCTAATACAGCTAATACGATACAATCCTGTAATTTCCCTATCTCATCCTAGGGACACTAGTCATGAGTAACTGGCGCGTAATGCAGCCGTTGGACGCGGCGCGCCGCGTGCGCTGTAAATATTAATTAGGACGCGCGGCGTCGCTCTTTGTATTAAACACTCGGTATATAGTATTACTATACACTAGTTACGCTCAACTTAGCTCGGAACCTCCCATTGTCACAACCGACTCGTTTACTTTATGCTTTACACGACATATTGTTCGGATCTTTTGAGCGAGGCGCAACTTCCTTTGTATTTGAAGTGAAGACGTGCTGAGACATTTTCCTGATTAACGATGGAGTGAAGAAGAAACTACGGTACACTCTCATAACAACTTGGAATAGTTTTGTAGCTTATAAAGCTAAATTGTACTGTAAATTGGGCTTACTTCGATTTAATTCCAATCTTTGCCTCTTAACTCCTTGTTCTTTGCCGTTCGTCTTCCGTAGTACACAATCACTGGAATCCTTTAATAGACAAGTGAAGGATTTTTACCAGAATCTTTAATCTGTTTCTTAAATTAACTGTTGTTTTATTTCCTTTCTACTGTATTTCTCTTGACTTAAAATATGGATAACTGCCTTATGATGATGACCTATTGAGCGCAATATTTAAATCTAGATCGCTATTTAGAAATTTTACACACTAATTTACTACACATGATATTTAATACATTTCAGAATAGCTTCGAAGATGTTTTAACTACCTGTCTCATTATCGGAATCCAAGGTTACCAAAGATTTTCTTAAATTATTATTTACGACGCCTACGCGTGTATCTATGCCTGGTTTTAACGTTATGTACCTACTTGAATAATATTTGTACATTAATTTTCTTAAGTCATTAGTTGCTTTAAATGTTTAAATACACCTGCCTTATTTAAAATTTTGTCAATCGTAGTTATGAATAATGAATTAATTCATCATTTGTACAAGCTTAGTACATGAAGTTACCGGGTATGGTTGTTACATAAAATAGACTAAACAAATTGCACAGTAGGAATATTAGTTGAAGTAGCGAATGAAGTCTCATTTGCGACTTCGCTATCTTACTCACTAGAAGTCCCTAGTAACTAAGATTTCAAAAATCTACAGTAACCACGCATTGCGGTTCCTAACACGGGTATATCACACTGATCCCTGTAGTTTCGGGACCAGAATAGGTCTACGGTATCCCACGCCTGTCGTAAAAGGCGACTAAAAGGGGAGTCCAGGGTGGCTAGAGTGGGAGCTCTAGGGGGGGTTTTAGTGTGGTAAAAATCCCACATAATCCGGCGTCGCTCCCGAGGCGTCGGGTACCTTTTGAAGGTTGCCCCTCATCAACAAAAAAATGGTTTATCACACTGAAAATATAACTCGTACGACGTCAGAATGCGTGTCTCTTTCGACTTGACTCTCGTCCCGATCGAAAAAGCGTAGTAACACTACAACGGGGCCGCCGAGTAGAAACAAATTTAGCTTAATGTCTAAGTAATAACAGTTAAATGGAAAGGTACATAAATAGCCGGCGAAGTGGTTGCCTTCATTTGAGCATCTCAGGGCACTAAAAGCCCCTTCGTATAGAATATACCCCGAGAACTTGAATACAATTATGTTCATTCTGTTTACGTACGATATCGATATTTACTCTACAATGGCAGGATATAATTAATTCCCATGAAACCTAGCACAGACCTTTTTTCTACATCATAAAACAGACCAAATATAAACTAAATATCCAGAAAACCGTCCCTAGAATAACTAGAGACACAATTTAACATTTTAACAAAAATACATGGCACGAAGTTGGGACATTAATTCTATACCACCCTGGGGCTTAAAGTAAAAGCTTTTAGGTCCTAAATAGATTAGGGCTTACTCAAGTCCTTTCCATCATGCAAATTGTTGTTATGGAACATGGAAACAGTTTGGAGCATCTAGATTATATTTAGTAGTTTTCGAAATTTACAATTGTTTTATTCTAAACTGGCTGTGATCGCGGCTTCGCCCGCGTGGAATTTTCAAATTCAAATTCAAAATATTTATTGCTCATGCTTATTTTCTAAATCAGATCTTACAATTAATATTAGTGCAAG
>DWPV01006830.1:0-11201 GCA_018251915.1 Urbanus proteus proteus
TTGTCTTGTGTTGTCCATGGCACCCACGACACAGGGAATCCTAGTGTGGGGCTATGAGTGTGAAGCGTTATTTATTTATTGACGTTTCATTCATGTAGGCACACGAAAATAAAACGAAACATTACATTTATTATTAATGTCTTTATTTGAATATCATTTACACTTCGTTATTATTAAGTATTTTACATACAATCTCTTACTTTATAATTATTTACCGTTATTAATATTCCGCTAACTTATTAGCGTAATACTAAAACTGTCGGCATATAAAAGGGGTCATGGCTCTTTATTCTGTATTTCAAATTAACTTCAACGAAGAAAAACTTTTCGTTGTTCTTATTAACTAGATATTACGATAAGCGCCCTCCGTTTTCAAATCAATTTTGTAATATATCTTCATTTTATGATGCAGAAGTTTGAGTCTACATGAGTCTTTTAACATTATTTCCGAAAAGCTAAACGCAACGAAGGGTAGATTTGTGTTGATATATGACGCTACTTGTAGCTCGATTTGCTTCTCAAATAATTATATTTTTTCAATTATAGAATTCATGTACATTCCAACAGTGTTCCAGGAATGGAGAGATTCAATTCCATTTTCACTTTGTCTCTCTAAACACCATAAAAAAATCCAAAAAAATAATACATAAGACAATTCCATAGATAATAGGTATTTTTTTAACACAGAATGTACGAAATTTTTAAGGTCGTTGCGTCAGGATTTTCGGTTTGCATAAAAATTGTTACGGACATTTTCAATAATTTGCGGATATAAAAATAATCGCCATTATAGAAGCGCTACAGTAAAAATATAAAAACGAAGAATAACATTTCAAAGTCACTCGATAAATAAGGAACGTGATTTTTATCTGTTTGCGCTATAATTATAGATTCACAACCACAATGCTTCTAAGAAATAAGATAACTTAAAAGTTTTGAAAGGAAGTTTCTAAATTGAGCAATATTTAGTGACAATAAAACGTTATTCGTCAAAAAATTTAAACTTCTTTATTCAATACACCTTTACCATAAAAATAATCAGGATACAAACCTTAAAGCATGTATCAACTGCTTACATAGCTTAATACAAATGGGCAACAGAAATATGTAGTCCGTAGAGTGCTTTAGCGTTAAAATTTGTTTTAAAAAACCAATAAAATATAATTGTAATGATTTACTCATAGAGCATACTGCCACGAAAATGCTAGAATAATGTTTAATACAAATGTTGTACAGACGTAATTATTGTAAATAATTAATATGATTCCTGAATACACTGAGTTTCGCACCTAGCATGTTAAAAAGGAAATAATTAGCTAGTTTTATCAATTCCCAAAAAAGTATAATCGTATAGCAAAATTTATATGGGTAAAAAGATGAAAAATAAAGATGTAAAAAGAATAATACTTATGTTTAATAAATAGATAAAAATACTGCCTTAGACATAAAAAGAAACCACACAGACGATATATAAACAGGAGATTATTATAGACACATACTATAAAATGATCATGCAATTATACCCATGCGTCTAATATTTAATGTATTAATCCATTGGAATTCCGGTATATTATTACGGTTTGGTTTATCGGAATAATATAATTAAAATGTTTATAAGGAACTGTTTGCAATAAAATTCAAATTCATAGGTAAATTCTGCAAAAAATACAATAATCCAAAATCATTATATTCAAACAACAACCGTTATCAGGTTTGCGCGTTTGCGCACGTTTTATTAGTATTTTTATTATCTGTGCATTAAAATTATCAATCTATTTTTTGTTTTAACAGTCGCGAATTTCTCGACAACAGCGGATTGTTCGTGATACTTTTAACACATTTATAGTATTATTGAGAAATAAAATATAAACGTACAACTATTTTAACTACAACGAATATCAGCTGTCGGACAGTGTCGCCATTTTTATCCTTGCTGATTTTACGCGGCAAAAATAAAAACAATAACGAATAGTGAAAACGTTAATAGATTTGGAAACGATATACCATGATACCCTGTCATTTCATGCCCCAACTAAACCAATATATTAAATGCATTTCGTAAAGGCAGAAATAAATAAATCGGCACTACTCTGATTAAACAAACGAAAATATTCCTTTGGTTTCTATTCTCTTAAAATCTATCTTAAAGTTTAGTTAAAGCCGCTTATGTGATTAACACACATTATCGAGTAAATTAATGTATAGTATATAATAAAATTATATAATATTTACTAATTTATATGGATCTAAATAGAGGACAATGTTATTTGGTAAATAATCTGTATTCTAACGAATAGGGACAACAAAAAGTCATCTACCCTCGAATTGTATATGAGATTTTTTTAGAATGTGAAGATGCAATTTATCTACTACGTACCTACATATAATTTATTTTAATGTGTGTCTCGTATTCTTTAATCAAAAAGGGCGGATTTATACAAATCACTACATTGTTATTTTTATTTACAAATAATTAAGCGCACTACATTACCTAATACTTATCTATATTGGAAAGTTATAAAACATATAAAGAGCTGAGAATCACACGCATAAATACATTGAATATTTACCTACTTCAAATTAATTATCCACCATTGTTACTTTTAAATTAATTAAATCTTAATTAATAACATTTGGGGTCATTAATGTTTGCTTACTTGAGAGAGGGAATTAATAAGTGCTGTGAATATGTCGTAAATGCTATGGACATACAAATAGAGTAAGGAGAGACATCTAAATTCATATTTTAGATGCTGCATAGTCAGGGATCGCGACAAAAACCCTTTGTGTGGCACACAGATAATAAATATACCTAGTGGCCAAATGGCACGGTGCCTTGGAGGTCATTGAATAGCTTGGTCATATAAAATAAAAAAGCTAAACCTATAATTGTAAATATGTGACGTCACAATAAAGAGTCAGGCGAATACGTATAACGTTTGCATAATAATTACACATTACACTGTAAATTCACGTATAGAGTTATTTCTGCTTTTTACCTTGTTTTGAAAATAAAAACTTAACTGCTTACCACTTTTAATCATTTATATTAGTAAATAGCTATTTATCCGTTATAAACGCCCCGTTTATGATATAAATTATTTTAATAGAGTAAAAATAAAATAATTTAATTTACTTAAACATTTATACCAAAGTATCATTAGATATAGACACAACCATTCGCATAGGATTCTCAGCTAAGAGCCGTTGTATATAATACGTACGCGATACATATATTATGTTTGTCTGTTTCATAAGTAAATAATAGTAATAAGCAAGAAAAAATGCTGATAGAATAAGTAGAATTTCAATAGCGTGATACAAGATTGGATACAGTGCCGTCTTTTATCGTATAGTTAAAATACGCCAGCAACATGATTTTATTAATATTTTGCATATTTTCGCGTATTTTTGACTTAACATCTTTAAAATACATAGTGAGAATATTTTATATTTACGCTAATAAATAATTTTATTCTTTCGTCGATTGTTGTAATTTTTTTGAAAATGAGATTTTTAATCAAAATACATTTTTCCTAACGGTCATACCGGATTGCCTGTCAAAATATGGTCACAAAAGTATTAAATACTTCTAACAATAATAATAAAATAATACAGCTTAGAAAATACATTATTATTAACAATTTATTACCATACCAGCAAAGGACCAAAAAAGGGTAAGTAGGAGTTGATAATAAAAATAACCTTTTACTCCAGAATATATCGCGTACAATACTCTATAGTCAGCAATACGTAAAATAAATTGAAAGATAACATTTAATTCGTTTCATTCGCCTATAATACTGAGATAGTTATAAGAATAGAAGCATTTTTTCGCAATGTGCGTCTCCTTTCCGTAATATGTAGGTAATTTATGATATAGGGTAACACCGACGCTACAAAATAGGTATAAAATATAAAACAACGGTTTCGTTTTATAATATATAAAACGTTTAAGGTAGGGGCAAATTTAGCGGATTTTCGTGACGTTTGGAATCTAAGCAAGATACAACATAAGCTCATTTATAGCTCAATTGAGCTTAATAGAAATAGGTACATAAATAGTTTGATTATAAATGACACGAAAAACAAATTATGGAGTTTTTATTCTCTCGTCTCTAGACATTTGGATGACGAGGTCTTAAAACTTCCAGTAACACAAAAATAACATTTTGTCTAATCAATTCGATGGAACAAAACCAATTTCATTATGAAAATCCCAAATTAACAAAATTCTCATCTCCTAGGTCTTTTCTGAAAGGAGACGATTTTTTATTCTCTTTGGTTTTACGTGTTCGTAATTAAAAGCTTGCAATAAATTAACCAACAACAATAAAGACCCTATTCATAATGTACCTACAAGGTTATTTAGTGAATATATTTGAAAACATCTAGGGATAGGGATAAAATATCTACCTTTCACAAATTTATTATATTTTCATTTATATTTGTTCATTATATTTTCAAGATTCCGTTCAGAAATTCGCGCTACATTTGCCCCCACCCTTAGTAATAATCTTACGCCGTTTGGCAATACAAGTTTCACTTGGACCTACGTCTTTGGCAAAACATTGAGCAAATTCAGCAACAATAATCGACTATTTGTACCTAAAAGCATTAGGAAGCCACCAAATAAACCTCTATTATCTCTCAACAATAATTATAAACCAACAATCATACAATCTGACAAAAATACAAATTTATAAACAAACTAGGTATATTAGATCTTCACAGTACATACCAAACATCTATTATTAAAACATATAGTAATATATTTACAACTTTACTTATTTTAACTATTTAGAAAATTTAAAAGTCCTCGGCGGCACACGCACACACATATATTTGAGACAAACGACAGCGGTCGGAATATACCTTTACAATCGAACGGAAAATTCAAAATTTTGAGAAAATTTCTGTTTTTTTTTATGGTGACGGATTAGTAATTAGTGCTTTTAATGTCGATCTCTGATGTCTTTAAGATATATTTTTTATATACACGATGTTTAGGAAACTTCGATAGCGTGATGTAGAAATACGATTGCGCCATCTCTTGACCAGTTGCGGAAAATAGATACAGTTCTAAATGGGCAAAGTTTGAACTTCATGAATTAATCAGTACATTGCTTTCATAAAGCAGAAATAAACACTGTCCAAACATGACATTTCGAAATGATTTTATTTGAACTCAAATTAATTTTCTGTAGTTAGTTGTTTTGGTGTATAGCGCCATCTTGTGTCGACTTGCGGAAAGATTTTATGCGAAAGGAAAATTTTCTCATAATTTCGAATTCAGATTTGATCGTAAACGTATTTCCTTAACAGTTGATTTCCGATTCGATTCCTCCGTTGCTACCCTGTTTGATCAATTTACCCCTATTACCGTTCCCCACGTTAACTTCTGTATAATTCTTATTCTTCTGATTGTTGATTAGATTCTGTCCGTTTCCTGACCCTGACGATGTGTTGTCACTGTCAGCGTACGGCACATCTGTCATGGGTCCATTGAGCAAGCTCGCTGCAGACCCAGAGGACTTCATTTTCTTATCATCCTCTGAATCTGGAGTCGGTAAATCATGTATCACTGCTTTCTTAGGGTCAATTTGTATCGTCTTAGACTCTGAGAGCTTATTCGGAGTGACCACGTGTATGTATGGGGGTACTATGTTCATTGTGTTCAAGTTGACTGAACCACTGTTCTTTTTGAGGTCGTTCAGGTCTTTTTCTAACTGTGCTGGGTCTAGACAGAGTGGTTTTTTGAGCTTGGGTGCTATTTTCGGTGGGTCTTTATTCCAAGCGTTGATTCGGGGTGGATCTGGGGAAGCGATGGGAGCAGTCTTCTTCTCTGGAGCAAGAGTTTTGTTAGTTTTGTCAATGACTTTCGGTTCAGTAGCTATTGATAGAACGTTCTCTGGCGGTTTTGGGGTTGTTGGTGTTGTGCTCTTCACTTTTTCGACCTGTTGACAAACAAATGGATTTTATTCCGTTGCATTTTTGGCAGCTGCTAAAGGATTTTTAACTTCAGACATATTTACTGGTTTTACATTAAACAATTAGATCTAATGTAAAATAAACAAAATTACAATTAGAGTCCCTGGTAAAAAGTGTTCTAGGGAAACTGGCCTAATAAAACATCTAATCGAAGGACAAGGATCCTTGGTGGTTATTACTTTACTTCCTGAACACAATACAAGTCATCATCATCATCATCATCAACCCATTGTCCCACTGCTGGGCAGAGTCTCCTCTCAGGGAAAGGGATTTTAGGCCTTAGTCCACCGCGATGGTCAAGTGCGAATTGGTAGACTTCACACACCTTTGAGAACTTTTTTTTTAAGAACTCTCAAATGTGCAGGTTTACTCACGATGTTTTTCTTCACCGTAAAGCAAGTGATAATTAATCTCTAATACGCACATAAATCAGAGGTGCGTACTTGGGATTTGAACCTCGGACCCCTCGTTTGAGAGGCCAAGTTTCAACCATTAGGCTATACAAGTAATGTTATCACAGTTGAATACAAGTAATGTTACCTTATCCGCTAGTTCAGCGGGCGGCGGGATGTCTTCCAGGTTGATGGGGGGTAGCGGGGGCACCGGGGGGGTGGCGGGGCGTACCGGGAGGGTCGTGAAGGAGGTCTCGCGGATGGCCGGCGGGCTGTCGATCTCCGACGCGCTGTCGTCCTCCAGGGATGTGCCCTCCACTGAGCTGAGTAATCTGTGATATGGATCAAGAAATTATAGGATAACAAATTTACATATTTATATAATTTTCAAACATAGACCTATAATATATGTATAACATAGTGTAAGGAAACATATTAAAGGATAGTCGTAAATTAACACTTTAGTTTTGTAATATAAAGTAGGAAATGTAGAAGGTATGCAGGCATGCAATCTGAACGGAAATTTCTATTTTAGTTTCAATTTCAATTTCAAGGACTGGGACTCGGACTTGAACTGAGACTGGGGTTGGGACTGGGACTGGGACTGGGACTGGGACTGGTAATGAATCATTAGTTAATGTGATTTATTTCTTGTCATTTAACCACTTTTACCAAATTGAATAGTAATTATTAAACAGTTCGACTGTAACATATACAAGTCCCCCGTGTGTAGCGTACCTGTCAGTGGAGTTAGACGGCAGAAACCTGGCGGCGCTCCTTGTCTCTGCCGAAGCAGCGCACGCGCCGCGCGCCGCGTCGCGACCGCGCGCGCTGCCACAGGCGTGTGATGCTGCACGCGCAACGAACGAATAAATTAATAAAGAATGAATGAAAGAAAAAATGAATCAATGAATGAATGATTGATTGATATAATGAATGAATGAAAGAATGAATGAATAAATGAATGAATAAATGAATGAACGAATGTATGAAGGGATGAATGAACGAATGAATGAATGAATGAACGAATGATTGAAAGAATGAACGAATGAATGAAAGAATTAATGAATGAATGGATGAAAGAAAGAAAGAATGATTGAATGATTGAATGAATGAATGAATGAATGAACGAACGAACGAACGATCGAACGAACGAACGAAAGAATGAATGAATAAATCTTATCTATACAAATAAATAAAATTGAAGCGTCTGTTTGTGATTTCATAATAACATTTTTTTACTTAATGCATATGAAAGTATGCACGATACCTATAACGAAACTGCAATTTAAAAAAAAAACTGTGTGTCGGTTTAGCTGAGCTAATCTTCTAAACGGCTGGACCGATTTTTCACTGGCAGATAGCTGAAGGTCTAAGGCGTAACATAGGCTACTTAAATTTTTGAAAAAATCTATTAGCGCGCGCTCCACGCGCATGCGCACACCGTCGCAGGAGACCGGAAGTCATTTATGATTATATATGTATTCTATTTTACTTTTCAAACGCGGAAACAGCGAGGATCAGCTAGTAATACAATAAAATAGAATAAAAAGTTGAAAACATACACATTTTAGTGATCCCCCACCCAGTTATGTTCAAACTTGTATCTGGCTTAGTGACCAATCCTGACAGGCAAGCTGGATGAACCGTCTTTGTGAACAAAACCGCAGTATACATTTCCAGAAGTGCTATATCATAGTAAAACATTGAAGCGTTATACTCGGGATGTGTAGTTATGGTTTTTATAGTTTTGTCCTGTCTGTTTTTATCTTTTTTCTGAAACATAAATATTAGAAGTATTGAGAAGTTTAAAGAAATAATTTTTGATTAATTGTTTTTATTTATAAGATTTAAGTAAAAGCATGCAGTCTCCTGATAGGAAGTGACCAGTTTACCGCACTTAGTGCGGTAAAAATCCCACGTAACCCGCCGTCGCTCCCGAGGCGTTGGGTACTTTTTGAAGGTTTCCCACTCGAAAAAAAAAGTCTAAAGGTCAACACCATAATAAATATTACGATAACCTTTCAGAAGAAAAAATGTCGCTTATTTGTTGCAAATTTTATGTATGTACGACGTTAGTTGCAGCGCTTAGCGAGTTTCGTCATAAGCCATGCACGTATTGTCAAGCGAAGCGCCGCCTTCCGGGCGAATAGACGCGGGTAACATATAAATAACTAGCTTTTGCCCGCAGCTTCGCACGCGTTAAATTACATATAAGGCTTCCTCTTCAATCGCACTATCTGAAAAAAACCGCACCAAAATCCGTTTCGTAGTTTTCAAGATTTAAGCATACATAGGGATATAGTGACAGAGAAAGCGACTTTGTTATATACTATGTAGTGATTAACGGGCCGCAATTTTTAATGAGTCATTATTTTATTAATTTTTCATCAACTCACGGCGAACAGACTATAATTACAACAATGTTGCAATGTAATAACAACAGTGCTGTATTGTTGTTTTGTAGGGTGTAGTAGAAGAGACATATTCTTACGAGGACTTCTAGGCAAGCAATGCTTCTGCATCACCGCTGGGACTGTTATCTGAGGTTGATTACAATTATCCATACGACCTATCTAATACCCGTAGGAGCTACTTATCATGATATCTATACAAGTAAATAAAATTGAAGTGTCTGTTTGTGATTTCAAAATAACAATTTTGTACTCAATGCATATGAAAGTATACACGAAACCTTTAACGAAAATGCAATTAAAAAAAATTGTTGTCTGTCAGTTTGGCTGAGCTAATCTTTAAAACAGCTGGACGGATTTTGACGGGATTTTCACTGAAAGATAGCTGAAGGTCCAAGGCGTATACAAAGGCTAATTTCATTTTTGAAAAATCTACTAGCGCGCGCTCCACGCGTACGGGTCCCCTCGCGGTAGAGCGGGATGACATTTATGTTTAAATATGCATTCTTTTTTACTTTTTAAACGCGGGTGAAACCGCGGGGTTCAGCTGGTACATAATAAAATCGCAACATACCTTTAAAATGTTATCAGTTCCCATTCTGACCATTTTTGGCGTCGGTTTGTTTGTTCGATCATCAATAACATAAGTGCAATGTGCCGCTGTCAAAACAAATTTGTCACTGATCAACGAACCACCGCACAGGAAGATGTAAGATTTAGAATTTTCTTCACCTTTACGCGACCATCCTAATGCCGCCTAGAACAAATTTGTTTAGGTTATCGTATCCAAAGGTTAAATGAAACCTTAAGAAACGAATATAAATTAAACTTCCTTTTCTCTCCGTCTGTCATAGGCATTAGTTAGAGGGGAGCCTAAAATGTATTCATCGAAAAAAGAGAGAGAAAATGAGACTACCTAATCGAATAAAGTGATTAGACAAAGATAAGTATATGTTTGTCATCTTCCCTCTTTTATTATTTGTTGGAAACTAGCACTGACAAGGCTTTTTGTTGTTGCCTATAGAGAAGAGTCTCCTCTAATATGATATGACCGCTTATTATAGCTTAAAAAGCAAAAATGATAATAAAATATAATTTATTTTAAACATTAATTTTGTTACTTTACGGTAGTTTATTTTTAAAACCAATGTCAAGTAAAAATAAAAACATTAATGTTTAGTCATAATACGTACCATATGTGGAAATACGCCAGGTTCAGCAATTTCTCCGCCAATCACTCCAAATCCGCTTTTCGTAGCTGCAAACAAAATCAATATAATATGTTACTAGTTTTCGCCCGCAGCTTCGCTCGCGTTAAATATTAGATTTGTATAATTCGGGTGTAGGTGGTTCTAATGCAATTCAATATTATCAAGTGGCCGTAGGTGTAAAAGTATGTAGGTTGTAGGTATAAAAGTTACTTTTCTATCACTCCGGAGAAGTACGTTTTTTCGGGATAAAAGGTACTCTATGTCCTTTTCTGGACCCCTTACTATGTGTGTGCAAAATTTCATAACGATCGGTTGAGTAGTAAAGTGCAAACAAACGGACTTTCGCATTTATAACAATTAGGATATATTATTAGCCGGTAAAAGGTGAAGCGATAGTGCCGCCTGAGTCGAACCACAAAATACAATGCGATATGGATGAAATCTGTCCATGCCGTGTGGATCTAGTATTGCATAAATTGCTCTCTTTTCGTGAATGTAGTAGGCGAATAGGAGACAATATCCAGAGGATGGAGGCAGCGTCTTCCAGTGCGACTTCAATACCCAATGCGTTCACCAATATTCCCTGGACATAAGTCTTACGCCTAATTTAAACATACGAAGTGTAGTTGGATTTGTCATATCAGACTGACATAGGCTATAATATTTAAGAGTAGCACCTACGAATTGAGAAATAAAGAAAGGGAGGAGTCCTATTTGTTATAACAATATTAATATCAATTGAAAGCTAGTACAATACAAAAGTATTGGACTTTGAAGTTACTATTTTGAGCCAAACTCCTAAAAGCGAAATAATAAACTAAAACTAAAAAATAACTAAAAAGGCAAAAACGAGCAGAATAGCTATACTTACTACACTTAGGGTTATTTTGTATATCATCTTTGTGATTCATTTTCCATTTATATTCACAACACACTGAAATCAAAAGGATCAATTATAAACAATTAAAATAGTCCAGTATATACATATTTATGTGTCTGTAATTAATGTACTGTAAAGGCAAGGTTCTGTCATATCACGCGGATTTGTGCTTGTGATCACGCGGATATGATCACGGGATTGACCACAAATGCGTTGCTACCCCTGAGGACCGAGATGGAATGCCTCGGATAAGTCTGTCTCCCTGACCACACCCTTCATGCCAGAACACAGCAGTGTTTAACACAGCCATTAT
>DWPV01006831.1:0-11199 GCA_018251915.1 Urbanus proteus proteus
AGCTGCACAGTTGCTCTCAGCACATGTTTATTTACATGTGGCGGAGACAACAAACACTAATGTAATTACAGAAACATCTGATTGTATTAAAGTGGGTACCAGTTGTGTTTCCATATATGTTGTTTGGAGGAACTAATAGATTTTAGTGTGTAACTAATCTATTTAACAAGAAATACGTACAGGTTTTAATGCTAGATGGTTGCGGGGTGACCTTTCATCCATGTATAATATAGCAATATAAGTGATGAACATTTTGAGATTATTGCCCTATTTACTCACAAATAATTTATTCATAACACTACTTCATAAAGTTTTGTTTCTGACTTGTATACTATGAAAGAAAAAGCTGTTTTTTTATATAACCGTAACCCTTCTAGATTGCCGTGTGTCACCGTAATTGATTTTCAATCTTGAGTTCATGCAAATATTCTAACAAAAGAAACATAATTATAGTGAGAATTTTCGATAACAAAAAATCAATATACAAATCCATTAAAAGTCTTTACTTCTTTAATGTAATATCTATACTACTATATCTAATCCTAGTCCGCTTAAGCCTTATATTGTACCCGGTTACGCTGAACGTTTGGTTTTCATTACGCGTGCAGCTGCACAGTTGCTCTCAGCACATGTTTATTTACATGTGGCGGAGACAACAAACACTAATGTAATTACAGAAACATGTCATCGTGTAAAGTAAATACCAGCTGTTTTCATGTATGTTTGGATAGCGTTGAACTGGTATTTAGTTTAAAATTAATTTATTTAACAAAAATATTCCAACGTCATTCAGGTCATATATTTTTGTTTATCTTCTTATCATAGGTTTTGGTCTTAGCCTATCAGGCTGTGAGTAATGATTTTTAACTCTGAGCCTGTGTTTGTTATTGTGTGTATCCATGCCACTGACAAAATTGAGAATTTCCGCTAATATTTTTTTATATATTACTAGCTGATCCCCGCGGTTTCACCCGCGTTAATAAAGTCAAAATGAATACATACATATCTTAACATAGGTAACGTACATATAGGTAGCATACAAGATAACATCCCGCTCTTCCGAGACGGGGGCCGTATGCGCGTGGCGCAATCTTTTTTCAAAATTAAAGTAGCCTATGTTACGCCTTAGACCTTCAATTATATTCCAGTAAAAGGCCCGTCAAAATCGAATCAGCCATTTAGAAGATTACCTCAACAAAACAGACAGACAGACATTTTATTTTTTGATTGAATTTTCGTTATAGGTATCGTGTATACTTTCATATGCTCAATGCATGTAACAGTTGTCATTTTGAAATCACAAACAGACCCTTCAATTTTATTTATTTTTATAGATCATCGTGTCTTGCACATACGTGTATTTACAATGTAGAAGATTAAGTGTTAATACAAAACAGCGAATCAGACACAGGTCGTCCAAAACAAATTGGATATTTATGAGAAGATGGAGTACGTTGTACAAACGCGACAGGATTAACGTTTGTATAGTGCGGGAGTAATGAAAAACAAACTACAGTTTCGAGCGGTTGTCGCTACGGATTCTGTCATTATTTACATTTTAAGAGTATTTGTGTAAGTGCTTAAAAAAGCTTTAAAGATATGGACATGTTCCCACGTAACGGGCAAGGCAAAATGAAAAGATATATGCTGTTTATGCCCCTTTTTGTTTTTAAATGAAAATCCTTTGGAATGCTATTTTCCGCTTAACATACATTTTGTGAACATTATTTTACTTTATTCTATGTTCTTTATTCATTTTATTTCGACTGAATAATTAAATTACTAGTATTATGGCTAAACTAGCCGTTAAGTGTTATCACCTAAGTTAAGCGTGAAAATGTATGTAGGTACTTAAAAAGCTTGATTAAATATGAATTATCGGCATAATTTGATTATTTAAAAAAATAAAATAAAAGTCAGAACGTCAAAATATAATTTGAAAACTTATGGACGCTATCATTAAGCATAAAAATACCACAGATACGAGATTTATGGAACTTCATACTTTTTTGTTATTTTTTATGCATATTTTATCATTCCGCCAAGTTGCATCTCATTTTAATAAAGATATATGTTACTTACTTTGATGTATCTTTTTTATATGAGAGTCGAAGGACTAAATCAGAGACAAAAGGTATAAATCAAAATTTTCATCCAAGCGAAAATACAAAGTGCGGCCAAAATATTGTTGACAAAAAGCCTCTTAGAATATTACAAATCCCTCAAGACAATTCACAGAGAGTTTACAGAATAAAACCTTGGACCCTTTCAAATAATTGTAGGACATTTTGCCCGCTCAGGAAACTCTGAGTAATAGTAAGTTTTATTGTCAAACGAGGCATCAGTTTGCGTTAGAGGCCTAGAGGGAAAGTCGCTGGGCCTTTATGTTCTCGTCTGATTTAAGAACACAATGTTGTGTTATTTTTATATAGTTTTCTAGGGCTATTCAAGAAAAATGATGATTTAGCGTTTTAGTTTTATTTTGTAATTTCTAATGGTCTCGTAGGAGAATTAGGATGGAAGGATTATTCATTAAATTTGGATAATAAAACATGTTCATAGCCCTGATCCATTTTGATTAATGTAACCTTCCAAGACGGATTCCTTTAAAGGTTAGGTACACTTTTTTTAGACATAAGTCTCCCTAAATGGAGGTTTAACACTCATCGCGCTTGACATGCATGTCGGTGACCAGAATAGGTGTTAATGTTAAATAGGAACTTCTGGGATTTAGTGTTAATATGTAGTTTTGCCGAACTGTAGTCTAAAATCTATCTAAAAGTAGTAAAAGTAAAAGCTTTTATAAAAATAAAAAGCATTACCTTAAGTGAGAACCTTTCAAATAATTGTAGGACAAAAACATTTTTCTCGTCAGCAAAGCACTAAAAATGGCAAGTTTTATCGTCGAAATGGGCAGTTTCCAGCAGTTGGGTTATGACTCTATTGGGACAGCGCCATCTGCGCCTTTATGCCTTTTGCCTGATTTAAACCGAAGATTGATTTTACTGTTTTTTAACACTTGATATTGAAAATCCATAAGTTGTAAGAGCACTACACGTGAAAATGCAAATTACTTACAAGGGTAGGTAGCAATGCTTTTGAAAAACTGCAAATAGTGTCTGAATCTTATGTAGGACTGACTACAGAAGTATTTGAACGGCAATAACCACTTACAATTTTCCTTTAGCGTGAAGTCAAGTGATAATTAATTTCTGAAACTGTTATTGGTTTTTTATCGAATATCTTCTATCATTTGACGATCCCCGTGGCGGAGTAGTCACCATATGGGTCTGCCATACCCGGGTATATACGGGTATGCCATACGGGTCCCGGGTTCGATTCCCGGCCAGTCAGATATCTGAATGATGAATTTAGATTTCTGTTCTGTGTCTGGGTGTTTGTGTATTCGTCTTTGTGTCTCCATGGAACCCACGACACAAGTGAAAATCCTACTGTAGGGCTATGAGTACAAAAATGTCTTAAAAAAAGTACTTATTGTAAATACTGGTTTCAAGGTTGGTAAGCCAACACGTTAAATAAAACTACCAACTCCAAATCTTCCAAATATCACACGCAATTGACATTGGTTCTATTTGCTCCAAAAACATGCCCTATATTCCAAGCGAGAACAAAGGGCGGATTTTATTGGCAAAACGGGTAGTTTTTGTAGCCTTTACTATGGCCCTACGGGGATGTTCGCTCGCCACCTGCTCCCCATCCACTGTCGTATTTATTGCGAGATCTCCCGCCATAAAAACATATTTGTTATTTATTAAATTATCTCTTACTATTCCAAGTACTTAAGTGATTATGTTGGTACTGTTAAGTTTTCGACTGTATGATTCTAAACTAAAAGCTGAATTTGAAGGTTTATTACAAATAATAATATTATTTCAATTAAAATTACATTTAATTGAGATTGTAAAAGCGAGTTTTTGATTAATTTTGTTCCTGGTGTCATTTTTTATACTGCTGGTGTTTTTTTTGTCCAGTTTCATTACTTGCTATCAGTTTAAGGTCTATATTTAAAGTATGTCCAAGAAATCATTATTGTACTATATTATCGAGGTTTTAATTCCTGTAGGTATCTATTATAGCAATACAAATTAATAAAACTTAAAGTTTTGATTGAAGTATTGATTAAAAGTTTGTGATTTAAAAATAACATTTTTTATTTAATAAATATTAAAGTATACACGATACCTGGTCTTCCTGGTCTACCTGGTCTTTCTGGTCTTTCTGGTCTACTTGGTCTACCTGGTCTTCCTGGTCTTCCTGGTTTACTTGGTCTTCGTGGTCTATCTGGTCTTCCTGGTCTACCTGGTCTTCCTGGTCTTCTGGTCTACCTGGCCTTCCTGGTCTTCTAGGTCTTCTCGGTCTTACTGGTCTTCGTGGTCTTTCTGATCATCCTGGTTTTCCTTGTCTACTTGATCGTCCTCGTCAACCTGGTCTTTCCGGTTTACCTTGTCCTTCTAGTCTACCTGGTCCATCTGAATCTGAAAACGGTCGTGAGGGTGAGCTAGTACAATCACTACACAAAAATTGCCAACTTGCAAAAGTAGCTATTGGTCAAAAAGTCGAAAGTTTGTCAAAGTCGGGTCGTCCTGAGGTTAATCTTAAAGTCAAAACAAATATCAATACGACAGTATTTTTCGTCTGAGCGATCAAACAAACTTTTTACTTAACATCAAAGACGTGTACTTAGCATTATCAAATAAGTAATGCATCAACTCTACTTAGCTGTACCAAATTAGATCAGGTTAACGTTACAAAAGACTTGCAAGTATGTTTTATCTAATTACACTGTCAGTTTTTCCACAATAAATGGATTTGCTAGATTATAAAAGACTTAGTGTTTACAAAGACTGAAAACTAGCATTATTTGTAAGTACTGTTCAGATTTATACTCCTAATTTAGTTTTTTAAGGCGCAAGTTCTGTTTTTTACCGCTACAAACATACTTATTTTATATCAATATTGAATACACTAATGTGTAATAATATTTAATATAGTTATGTTCTTTTATTTTATACAAGTATAAATGAACATCCGAAACATGTCCGACCGGTCGCCTAACGGATGCATTAAAACGAGGGTATTTTTTGTATATTTTTCATCTACATTATTAAACTGATACACAAGGAATTTAAATTATTTCTCGGATAAAATCAACCACCTAAAATTCACACAGCCATTAAAAGTTCTGATTAAATAAGTGGCGACCCTATTTAAATGCTCAGCTAAAATTAATTAAACTATCATGACTCACTTATTGCTAATGAGCCCGTGAGCTGCCCTCATAATGTTAAGCGTTTATTCGCCCATTTTGTTCTTAACACGTTATTATAAATTAAACACTCTATATGTCAAGTATGTTTTGTTAAAATAATATGTGATTAACCCAAAAATTAATAACACAATTAGCGTTAAAGTACCAAACGACCATTAGTCCACCTCATTTTGAGTGGTCACTGGTTCACATACATTTATTTCATTTCATTCCTTTCTCCTATTAACTCCTGAAGGTAATCGGAGTCCCGGTAACATTTTACAACAGCGATTCGCAACTTTTTGGAAATTTGAAAGAAACACGGCAAAAATAACAGTCATCCAGAACCATTTCAGGAACGTCCATGGGCAATAAGGAAAAGGTCTAGAAAGACCTGCGGGTTGTAGAATGATAGTAGAATTATTGTGTCCACTTACAATGTCTACTTAAGACAGTGGCTACTTACCATCAAGTGGCGTGCTTATATGCAACTTAACTTCTTTAAAAAACCCACAGAAGAAAACCATGTAGGTACCTACTTAATTCGGTGCGTACTATAATTACTAAATAAAAAAAACTTGTGTAACAAACAAACTACACGTTTGAACATGTTTAGATTTATTCCGTTACTGCTGATAAATTCCAGTACAAGCACAGTCGGTGTTGTCGAGCTGCAGCATTAACTGCTAGTATTGCCATTTAATCGAGTTAATATGGCTATTTATTACTAAACCACGAAATAGGAAACTTGTTCACGAAATTGGCAATATGTTTAATATAATTCTCGTTGGGAATAGTATCGTACAACTGTAAGGGAATGTTCGCTTCATCTCGATAAACTGTTAATTAAAGAATTAGAATTTGTAAAACGCTCACATTACGGTGAACCTTTTTACTTGATGGTTTGTAAAATTCAACAAATATATTGTTTAGGTATTTCAAGGTGATAGTGCCTTTCAAATTAATCCATAAAGGGTATCTTTATGGATTAATTTGAAAGGCACTATCGTCACACATTATATGGGAATGCGTATCACAAAGAGCCATGGAAAGCGGTAAGCTCGGAATCCAAGAGACAGAATTTCCAATGGCATTCGTAAAAAGACAGGGGTGGTTGATATAGGTGACAGAATTGCCACTTTAAAATGGAGATGGGCAGGACACCTAAGCCGTCTACCGGTGGACAGGTGGACTTTGAAGGCTGCGGAATGGATACCACGAACGGGCCACAGAAATGTTAGGAGACAACCGTCTAGGTGGACAGATGTCATCACACTGTGGGAAAAGGCTGGATGAGAACAGCACGAGATCGGGAAGTGTGGAAAAATAAAGAGAAGGCCTACATCCAGCAGTGGATGATGGCTGAAGAAGAATCGTCATACATACTTCTGTTTTATGTTACAGTTTCAATGCTGTAGTGAAACTAGGAATTAACCTTACCCGTGGCATTCTCGGTCTTCACAGACACAGAAATAAATTCAAATAGGATTTCAACAACATTAGGGAGTGACAGTGACCACTTATGATACGTCGAAGTGTACGCTTTCTCTATCTAAAGGCGGTTACGGATGCGTATGATATAAGTATTTCTTTTAACATTTTGTATGACAGAATAATGCGTTATTAGTATAAATGCGAATGTCCGTTTATTTGTTTGGTTGTAACGTCTTTACGCTTTAACTACTCAACCGATCGTAATGTAATTTTGCATACACATAGGGGTCAAGAATAGGACATAGAGTACCTTTAATCCCGAAAAAAGATAATATTCCTGAGGGAAAGAAAAATAACTTTTATACCATCAATCTACTTACTTTTACGCCTACGACCACTTGATAAGATTGAATTGCATTGAATTATACCGAAAGTTATTAACTTTATATTAAATGCGTGCGAAAACTAACTAGTGAGTTATAATTAAAAGGATATCACTACAAAAAAAATAAAACCCAACCTCGATAGCAAATAGCAATAATAAGAATACCTACGTATACTTAGGAGTGTATAATGTACCGATCCACCTGTTGGTTCCGAAGCGCCAACGGATCATTTAATCGGACCCATTCTGAATGTAAACAACTTCATAACTCTGAAGCAACAAGCCTAGTTCATTTGAACCTGGGGAATAGAAAACAAGAATGAGACGCCAAAAACGGGGGTAGCACCATAGAGTAGATAATGCCGAGGGGCAACAGAAATCGATATCAACTATGTATTCATAATTATTGAAGATTTTTTATAAAAAATGTATTGTGATTCGAGTACGCTATTGCCACTCCTATTTTTTTCATGAAGTGTACCGTCATTGTGTCATGTATTGAACGGTATGGTTACATAGATCATATTTATTTAGCATAACAAAAATAACACAGTTTTATCAATTACTAGCTTTTCCCGCGGCTTGGTATGCATTAAATTACATATAAACCTTCCTCTTGAATCACTCTATTTAATGAAAATGCATCAAAAGCCGTTACGTAGTTTTAAAGATCTAAGCATATATAGAGACAGCGGAAAATGATTTTGTTTTATACTATGTAGTGATCTAGATATCTACATAGCTGAACCTGAATCATTGTACAGTATCTATTATATACTTTAGCCTATTCCGTAAAATATGTTTCATTATATAGCCGTGTCAAGCAGATTATTCTTCGTCAATAAAGTAATGTATAATAATCAATTACGAAATTGAAGTTACTTCATACATAAAATTAACTTTGTTCAGCATCAACATCACAACAAACAGTCGATACCCAATACGTCTGAGGCAAACAATTCGTACCTTTATTCGTAAACATAAAGGAACATAGACAAAACAAACGATACACCATACGAATATTTGAGTCAAGCCCTATTATTGTTTTGGGAACGAATTGACGTATATCTCTGATAGCTTGTTAGAGGAAAGTATCGCATTACCTATTAGAATCAATCGTAACATAAAACAGAAACAATTGTAACATTATATTCTTAGAGACTTCTTTCTTTTTGGGTAATGTAGGTGAAAATAAATAAGATTTAAAGGCAGAAACATTTGTGGTTCGACTTCTAAAATTTATTTCTGGTTAATAACTATTACTGATATTGAATACCAGTAATATCAGTAATGGTTAATAACTACATATTACTGATATTACTGGTTTCGAATTAATGGACTGTTAATTGTTAATCAAATAATAAATAATAAGTTTCAACTAACAATAGGTATAAGTGTGTTTTACTAACAAATAGATTTCTGTAATCTGATAAATAAAGGAATTGAATTAAGCGTTATTCTTTTCTGACTTGAAAGGTATGGTAAGGGAGTAATAACCATTGGAGACATTCTAACTTCTAAATCCACACACACTTACATGTTTAACCTTCTATGGAGCTGAATTAATGCTACTATGTTATAAAAAAAACTACTTTATAAATAACTCAGAAGATAGATAATTCTATGTCGTAGGCATGAATAGAAAATATGGACGGTATAAGCTTTACGTTACATAAGTTAAGAACCTAGTTTCCGTTGATGGAAATTCATTGTGGTGACTGAAGTGATGGTGGAATATTAACGGAAACTCTATTTATTATTTAATAACGAAAATTGCACAAAAAAAAATCACAAGGAAAATATGCACAAAAAAATTAAGGAACAAAATAAATGAATTTCGTAAGTTTAAGATTTTCTACAACTTTATGTAACTGGAACTCAGACCACACTGTTACTATGCTGTGGGCGATAGTGAGGGCTTGTAGCGGAGTTTTAGAATTTTGACATAAAAAAAACTAATGATAAAATAAAAGTAACATAAAAAGGCACGGACGAATTGTTCGTGGAGCTGTAGTTCCATTATAAAAAAAAAACTGTACGGCTTTAAAGTAAAACAGTTAGGGATCCTGCTTTCTTCCTAAAATAAAATAAGTCGCTACTTTCTCCATTAAATGACTACATTTTAATGCAGTGGTTGTCATTATGTATCTCAGATAAATAAAGTAGGTAGCTCTATCATTCCTTACACATTCGGGCGATAAAAGTGATTATGTAAGGGTAAATATACAAAAGAGCTGACATGAAACCACGCTAGTTTTGTGTGTGTGCGTATAAATACATGAAAGTAGCGTGGTGTTTTGGCTTCACTCAAATACAAGGCGGTGAGTAATCTACCTATTTTATTTATCTGAGTTATGTATAGAAAGTATTTACTAGTATGTTCATAGTATAGATATAAAGGCTTCCGGGCTGTAGCAGCCTCTTATCCAGTTACGTATTATCTTCGAAATAGGATCGTTTTGTGTACGGAAAGTGGGTGGGTAATCTTGTTTGTTAAGAAATTTGCTGCCTACTCGTATCTTGAATATCTTTTGTTATCAAATAAAGAACAGGAAAATTGTAAAATAAATAATTTATGACACGAATATACTGGAAAGCTTATTTTTGTAATAAACATGTGTCCTAAAAGCATTCGGTTTAAAAATAGTTTACTATTTTAAAAATAATAGATCTTCATGTATTTACTGTTTTATAGCTACACCTAAAAGTATAATATATCGTCTTTGTTTAGTACTGCTTTGATAAGGTTTGAGGGGTGTGGTAAGGTGGAGAATTTAATAACAATCGTTCCAACTGGGTTGTCAGAGCGACCTGAGGGCTATTTTAGATCGGACTTATCGTATTTAAAGGTGATTATCAACAGTTTATTTCATTATTTTAATTAAAAAAAGACGCTTTCTACACACTTAGCCCCACAGGATAGCCCCATAGGATTTTCTCCAGTGTCGTGGGTGCTATGGACATCCAAAAACGAATACACAAACACCCAGACCCTATTTAAACTTAATCCAGGTTGAAATATTTTATACAAGTATAATCTTGGAAATTACCGATTCTTTTCGGTTATACTTTAAAACAATTAAGTTTGTTCTTCACAAAGTATAATAAAGACTGAAAAATATTATCACAAAACGTGTACAATATCTATGTAAAAATATCAAACAAATCTCTGTATGTGGATGCATAAAGGTGAAACGGCACGAGTCTCTCGTAATTAATATAAATGAGAAAAATGTCCAGCCTCATATTGTCAACCATCACGACTTAAAAAACGAAAATAAACACTAATCCAGCGCCGAGAAACAAACAGAACAGCGAAAACTACTATCGTACTTACTGCGAAGTCCCACTAGATTTGAAGTGATATAAACACTCGTATTTCGTCCCGGGATTTGGATATAGGATAACCCTTGGATCAGCCGACGGTACCGAATTGTCCCTCTTTGTTTCAGCAGTCGCAAATCTCATTACATCCGACATTATGGACTTGTTTGTATTCAGTGCGAACGTGGCGTAGGCGAATTTTTGTTTGTTTTACTATACAAATACATTTAGATATTTGTTCGTTCGCAGCTTCGGAAGTCAGACATTCTGTGACGGGAATAAATGCTGGTACGTATTTAGGAAATAAGTGTGTTCGGTTATGAATATAAATGTTTAATACCTACTAAATGTACTTACTTAAGGTATGAACCTACCTTTTTACTACCTTAAAATATTTGTTAGTGAAATAGGTAAGTTAACATTTTTTACAACTCAATGCAATAGGTATGCTATTATTTACATGCCTTAAAGATAATAATTTAGGAAAGCATTAAAAAAATCTCTGTGTTGAATAAAAATACACTAAAAATTTAATATGTTTTTGGATTTTAGCGCGGATCACCAGAGCGGTCTAATAAAACTTAATATACGCGCATAATTATATTAAAACTTATCAGCAATTCAAAGGAACTTTGACATAAATTATACACTTAAGGGCTAATTTTTCAATAGTCAGATAAACAGACAGATAAGGTTTATTCGACAGATATCAAAAAAATCTGTTGTTCAATCGTCAAATAGGGTTTATTCAGCGAATAAGTCACTTATCCAAGGAATAAATTTATCT
>DWPV01006832.1:0-11197 GCA_018251915.1 Urbanus proteus proteus
ACATGACAACTCAATAGAACGCTCAACCGAAAGTTTCACGATATCTAACCGTTCCTTTGATTTAATATTATTTCTAATAATTATTAAAGTACCACCGTGAATTGCAGACTTGCGGTTGAATGAACTGGCAATTGAATAATTTTTATAATCTACAATTGTTTGATAATCTCTTAGCCAATGTTCAGATATACAGATTATGTCATATTTAAATTTTTCCAAAAATAATTCCAGTTCCAACTCTTTATTCATAAAACCTTGAATATTTTGGTTTAAAATTTTTAAATAACTTTGTGATGAACTACTTTGTGGTTTATTTTTGCCAGAAATACCTTGTTCACAACATTTACTTAAAAGAGGACTAGGTGGTATTTCTGTTGTCAATATATCTACTTTAAAAAATGGTTATTAGTATTACTAATATCAGTCTGTATAGGGGACTGCGTTATAGTATTCATAACTGTATCATAAAACCTTACTTACTGAAATAAAAAAATACTGTTGTATGAATTATAACCAACATTAATCTAACTCATATATCAACATCGGCCAAGACACTTTATAAATCTAAGCCGAATATTGCCAAAAGCTTAACCAAAATCCTCGCGTGTGGTACGCTCATATTTCACACAATTCAACGCCCCTTTAAGCCCTTTCAAACATTTAAACAGACAATAATTCTCCACAGGGCTATCAGGTCATCCTTGGAAAGATCTAGGGGCGTAGCTGCGGGCGATGCGTAAATAATAATATGATAGAGATATGAAGCACGTGTATAGAGATGTTGGATACTGAGGGTTTTAGGAATATATATGTTTTATTTAATAGCGAGAATATACTCCACCTAAAGTGTGTGCTGCCGCCCATGGATATCTGTCATCAACCCTAGATAAGATCACAATCCTACCCGAGGTCGGTCACAGATACGTTGCTACCCCTGAAGACTAAATTGGATTACTTTGAATAAGTATGTTTCCTAAGGGAATTTCTTTGGTAAGCCACATCCTTCAAACCAGAGCTTAGTAGCGCTGAACACTGCTGCTATAAGGCAGAAGTAAGTTTGGTGGTGGTGCCTCTGGAGTCAAACCACAAAGAGTTCTACATTTTTCTTACCTTTAAAATTACTTCTAGAGAAGTCGTCTTCTCTTATAGATTTCTTACTTTCAGCAGATTTTGATAATTAGCAGCATCTCTATAAACGTACCCATCCAGTCGATTCCAGATAGCATTGTATTGGGGTTCGGTTTCTTAATACGAAACATGTGTGAGCGGAAACCCCACGATTGTACCTTTCGGGTCTTGTGAAGATTTGCAAGCAGATAATTGTGTTGTAAAGGTGTAATCTAGTCTTAAATTGTGGAGATTAATAGCAATAGTTCTCAAACCTTATACGGTAAGGATATTGAAGGTAATACGCAATGCTGTAGAGAACCACTCCCTCATTGAATGTCGTAGGAGGCGTCAAAGTATCACGGATTTGTGAGACATAAGCTCACGAAAAAATAATTATCACTAGTTGTAAAGATAAAAGTACTTCCTCAAAAATACATACATATGATATACTTACACAAGTAAAGGTGTTAGAACTTTATGTAGTTCGAGTCCGTTGGCACCAACGCCACACCTATTTCTGCCTCATAACAGCTATGTTAATCACTGCTGTGTTCTGGTCTGAAGGGTGTGGTAAGGAAGACATAATTGTGCGAGACGTTCCAGTTCAGTCCTCAGGGGTAGCAACGCATTTGTGGTCAACCTCAGGACCTTGGTCTTATCTGGAGTTGATAAGCGACATAGGTCACTTACCATTAGGTGGAGTGTATGTTCGTTTGCTACTTTGTACATATAGTAGTAAAAACTTCTACGTCGGTGTTTTCATGGAGGTAATGGTGATTTTCAATAGTGGGAGATAGTGTGCGCAGAAATTTCATTCTGATATCCTGATTGATTTCCCTTTTTCAAAAGTGCTAAGATGTAGTCGATAGGTCTTCACTTCAGTTCCGACGAGAGTACAACATCTAATGTTCTGGAAGCAAAAGAAACCAACAAGATAGTGTTAATAGATAGCACCAGCTTTATAGATAGCGCTATCATTTCTGTAGCATTATCCGTCACGGGACAATAAATCGGCACAATCTCAAGCACCATGAACGCCATCCAGCCGTCGGTAACATGGAAATTATCGGGCGCTGGAGCAGGATAATATTATTGGATTTACGAGGGCGTGCGCCGGCGCGTTGATTTACGCCTTCCTCCGTCGATAAATTATGTGGCGATAGCGCGCAAACTGGTACCTCACTCCATTTGTTGTCCACTGGCTGCAATACTTGTTTTGCTGGCTGTACTTCGCTTTGATTGAGTGACGTCTTTTTCATCTCTTAGATTAGTTGCAGTTGGCGTAACGGCGTAGATTAGACAATGATTATCAAAATTTTGACATTTGATTCTGTAAGATCGGATTCAAATTCTGTAATTGTATCAAATTTTTGATTTTATGCATCTGCAAAAAATGAGTAAAATGATTTAAAGTTGAAAGCAAATAATTCTTACATGTCTGAGAAATCTTAACAATGTTTTAAAAGGTATTTAAACCTGTCTTCCACAACAAAATTTTTTTACTACAATATACAATTATTTCTTCTTCCTTTTAATTTGCGTCAGAATGCACAGTAATATATAATAGTTCAAAGCCACGCCAGAACATCTGATATTGCAGCCCGAAAGGGCCTGTCTTCACCGAGTATAATGTACGTCAGTTGCCCGCGGCGATCAAATTTAATTGCTCCCTAAGATATATGATTAAGATGTGCTAACGTCGCTTATGATTTATGATCTCCTGGTAATTTAAGGCTTTATCAATGGTGCTTTGTTTAATCTCGGAATAGGTTGAATGGCATACTTAATTTAAGATATTAATAAATTCTTCTTATTTTAAACGAACTTTGAATTAAGCGGTTGCAGTTCTGTTCAGTCTTTTGTACGTCCCAGTGTTGGGCACGGGTTCTACCATTGGAAGGTTTTTTTCAACTGCGCGTAACCCATATAAAACTTAACCATTAGCGGTCACCCATCCAACTCCCGACCGCGTCAGACGTTTCTTAACTCTCTTTATCTGTTACCATCATGAAAGAAAGAGACAACAGGAAGTGACACATGGGCGAATTGAGGCGACTACCAGTATGATAAGCTTAGAATACTTAACATCAATGCTTGCCAATCATTCAGACACGTAAAAATTATTTTGCGGGTTGTAAATTTTTTGCAAATCTTCGTAAACTTGCCTCATTCATTGTTGACAACAGAGAACCAATAAAAATGCAAGTTTCTTAGTGGTAAGAATACGATTACGTACTGATTTCTATGTGTATGTTTGCCGACAGCAGCTTCCATACTAATCGGCTCCTGTGCCACTTCCTCTTCTTTCTCTTTTCTGTGATTACCATCTACACAAGCCGCGGGGTTCCACGTTTCCATAGCCAATACTAATGGCAATACTAGTTGCTTAATTAATTATGTACTGGGGTATCTAAATGATATTCCGTTACAATGCTAATAATGTACTAATGTTTGCTAATTAATCAAGACAACAGGTGTTTATCTCGATGAATTAGGTAATTAGTTATTAATATTCCCTTATTACATCACATTTATTACTGATGTTAATGTTCCTTTGATCTTTAGTTTGAAGCTCTTGATCGATTAGATAGTGAAGATAATACGGGGACTTAACTATCATTATCTACAAGCTTGCCTAGTGATGTCGATCTTAAATAGTACTTGACTCCTAAGAGGCGAGCAAGGAACAAAATCCAGGAGTAGAGGGCGAGAGAGAGTAGAGAGAGTAGCGTCTTCCTGTTTATCGTCAACACTCTCTCCTGTCACCAATACATATGCCAGGGACAGGTGATATTTCATAGGAGAGACCTATATCAATTAATGGGCTTCAAAGGAAGAGAGACCCATGTCAATTAATGGGCTTCAAAGGTGAAAAGACTTATGTCAGTTAATGGGCTCTAAAGGAGAAGAGACCTTTGTCAATGAATGGGCTTCAAAGGCCTGATGCATATATGGATTTACAACTTTTGATCGCTTCTCCGCTCACAGTAAAACACATACTAAAATCGACCACAGATATGTCGCCCTGATAACAAAGTTAGAATACATCATTTTAATATGTTCGTTACAATAAAGTACAAAAAAAAAACTTCCACAATTCTTGTAATGTATTGAAAAACAGAAAAGTACCTTTACCATGTATTCCAGTAACATGGTGACTCAGTACTAAAGATAGCATTTTACTACCTTTGTTCTTTATCTTTTTGGCTGACATTAAAAATGCAGTGACAATGTACCACCACATCTACTACTTTATAACCATAAAATATAATTACCCATGTAACCTTAAACTGTGTTATAAACTGCGGTTTTCATATGTACCGTCGATTGTAAATTTCCAAGATTAACAGTTACTGGTATAGAGGCATTAAGTTAAATGTGACTTGTACATAAAAGATAATGGTGAGCAATCGATTTGATTTGAAATTCAAAGTGGTCATGTATGGGGTGGTGTTTGAACGCGAACGAGGAAATATATGCGAGTAAAGTTAGTGACATTACAATTAAAATCCTCATCAATTGCAGCATTTTTAAAACCAATAGCAATTTAAAGGCGGTTGTAATAAGCTTTAGGTTCGTCTCTAGGTAGGTAAGTACTTATCACCATACCTAATTCTGCCTAATAACAGCAGTATTGACACTAAAATGTTTTGGTTTGTAGGAAGGTATACTCAATACTCATCTTATAGGTAGACTAGTAGGTAGAGTAAGTGTTACTCATTAGAGGCGTTTCGACTTAGTTTGCAGGCGTAGCAACACAGAAGTATAGTTTTATCAGAATAAAACTGATGTCTTTTAAAGTTGATCACGGGTCCATGGGCAGCCATGGCCATTTATTATCGGGTTGACTATATGACGATTTTTCCTTATGTATTAAAAAAATCACTGATAAAATAGTATAATGAAAACAGGTGTTTAAAATTAGCAATAAAACTAAACTGAAAGGAGACCGTCAAAATTGGGCCCTATTGGTATTGTTCGTTACAGAAACCAAACATAGGTATACCAAAAAAAAACATTTTTTTTCTGATTACACATAATATTAAATATTGTCAATTTGCTATGGGAATATACTCAGAACTTATTTTTAATAACACACAAACCGAGACTATAAATTATTCGAACGAACATCGATTATCCGATATGTCGTTAATAAATATGAAGATACTAGCTTATCGCTCAACAGTCTATGGTCGTACCAGTGGCTACTTCATCAGGTTGATTCTATATTGGCGATTAAGATCTCAACGGTGACTGTTTCATTTACGTCTATATTAATGTCTTATTAAATCACACATAGCTGAAGTTGTTCCCTTTTGTGGTGAGATGGAGCTATTGTGAACATTGACGCAGTGGTGCAATTGGATGCTGGCTTTGGGTTCGATTCCATTTTTTAAGAATTTAGCTGTATGTTCTGTTTGTCTTTGTGTTTGGTAATGACGACACGACAAAAAACGCCACGGATGTGGTAAACTGTTTTTTTTAGTATAACCGAAACAATTATTTGTTTGTAAACAATAATAACTTTAAAATATTAACCAAGTTATTAAATAGCATTAAAATAAATTGTGTGGCCATTTCGTATGCTATATTTATTTCATAAAATAGTTGATTATACATATACAAGCTTAATATAGATTAAAGGAATTTAATCCTATTTGGGAATAGCGTTGGCCTTACCCAGTGAACTTTGAAATCGTCAATCTATTTTATAGTCCCAGTGCTGGGCACAGGTCTTCTCTCAGGGTAAATGTAGTAAATAGTAATGTAGTCTGTAGTCTATCAAAAAGCCCAGTGCGAATTGGTAGGCTTCACACACATTTGAGAAGTCTTTTAAGGTTCCTTAAAAATTAATTATTTTGTAATATGCAGATAACTTCCAAAAGTTTAAAGTGTATTGCCTCGGATTTGAACCTCGGACCGCACGAGAAGTCAACCAGAGAGGTAGGCTATCGCTCCTAGTGACTACTCACTATCAAATAAATTTATTCGTATACTTAATTATTTACTGGTACATACGTATTCAATTGAATAAAAAATCTACGATTCTTGACGCGGAACGAGCACATATCTATGTATGTATGTATCAATTGAATATGTATGTTATAAATAAATGCATGTAATGAATGTATGAGTGGTTATTATTTATGACGGAACGCCTCCGATGCTGGCGATAATTACAGTAATATATTGTCTTAACGTTGTAATGGAAATCCGCTGAGATTAAATTATTGTTGTTTATATTAACAATGCTGTATAGCTGTATAGCCCCGCGGCGTGTGATCTTATCCAATATATAAAGTTAAGCAATGTTAGGTGCTTGGAAGTTGGATAGGTGCTAGTGGTCTAATTTCATGCGCTTCACGCTTTTGGAGGGCACATTATAGTATTGGTCTCGGATATAATTATTGGACAGCCGATACTGAACTCTATCGGAGGCTTTAATGCCTTGTAAAATATTGATACAGGCTTTCTAAAGGATTAACCTGTACCATCGTTCAGTGATTCCAATTGAAGTAGCGTTGTAGATTGTACTCTAGGCTTCTCTATTATAGGGAAGCATATGCTAAGCAGTGGTAATTAAAAAAATGCAGTAAATCAAGACATACATATGACTTGCGAGGCGCATTGGACACCACACTACACTGACTTAAAGTTCCGGGTTGAATTTCCGGCCAGGTAGACATTCAAATGATAATTTTGAGAGTCAACAGCATTACCAGTTGTGAAGAGCTCTAATCGTACCTAGCATTTTTGTCAATTGAGGTAGCAAAAGAGCATGCAGTACACCTGATGGTAAAGGGCCACTACCCAGGGACATCTGCAATCAACCCTAGATAAGATCAGTTTTACCTAAAGTCGACAACAAGATGGAATGCCTCGGATATGTATGTCTCCATTTTATATCATTTAAAAAAGTTCAATTTCATAAATAAACATAAAAATTGCATTTTATACCGCAATCGACATCCAGACAATCTACTTGCTTTAAATACGCCGATAAATTTTCATATGGCGTGGGCACTATTGTCTATGAATTTGCCAAACAACCCCCGTTTACGCGATTTACGACCGTAAGGTATTTTCTCTTAAAGACCGTTTTTGATTGTAACAAATTGACCAGGTGTTTTCATATAAAGCAACATAAGACCATACTTACATACTTTAGGGTTTATTTTCGAATAAATTGTTCTAAATGTAACAAGTTCTTCAGTTGCTAAAATGGAAATTTATATTGAGACATATTTTTATGTGTTTAGAGTTTATTTCGCTTTGTATACGCACACCACGTTGCAGCGTCACTATTGTTTCTCGATTTGCCCCGAACATTACTTTTTATCGTCTCGAAGTCGTTTCAATGTATTCCTTTGTCTATTCCGCACCAGTTTGTATGAATTGCTGGAACTAATGCTCCGATTTTATCTGTATTATTGCTTCTTATTTTATCTTCTTGTCTAATTTATTTCTATGTAAAAAATGTTTATCCCTTATTTAGCTTTGTTATCAAAGAAAATATGATATATAGGTTAGGTTAGGTTAGGTTAGTTCTATATAGTTATCGCCTCGTTTTATCGACTAAGGTAAGGTAAGAAGCAATACAGCGAAGAAGTTTACATGCACAAAGTTCTCATAGAGAAAGATATCGTCAGCAAATCAATTTCTATCGTGAAGTCTTGCTCTTCGATAAAAGGGTGTGAATACGGCCTAAACAAGGTGTCCAAAGTCTGCATGATCAGAAGCTATGAATCTGTAACCGGCTACAGGTAGAAGAACACAGTTCTATACGGAATATGTTAAAATGTCACTGAGTGGTGGTACTACTTTTTTCTATATTATGAAAAAATAAAACGAGAATGCGGCTCACCTGAGGTTAAGTAGCTACTGCCACCCATGGATATTTGAAATCAACCTCAAATAAGATCGCAGTCCATCAGATGAGGTACATGCGCGTTTGCTTCTCAAATAAAAAACTTACGATGGTTGTTTATCGCTGAAGAAATCAACAAATACACTGCATGCAAAATAAATAAGTTGTACTGATAGAATCGTACTATTCACAAAGAATGCAGCTTTAAGTCACTTATAAATCCTATAATACGAGTTGATTAATGTAAGTCTCGAAAGCTAATCCTACATTTACAATCAATTATTTCAACAAGACCAATTGAAGCATGCCTGAAGGTGTCCAGAAAATGTGTAGGAGCCCCATAATGTTGAAGAATGGTCATATGTACAGCCTGCAAAAAAGTTGAAACAACTTTACTCGCCGGTAATGTAAACTAACCTTTAAACAAAAGGAATAGAGTGTAGATTGGATAAGTTTAATAGTTGAGTGTGTAAATTGTTTTGCCTACAGTACAGTCGTTTGTCGGGCGATGTATTGCCAGTAATTACCGGTTGCAAAGGCGTGTAGGGTCGGCAAATTATTTCTATTTTGAAGAGAGATCCTTACATTTTAGGATTTTTATTTGATGTAGCTGTCCCGCGAAGTTTTAAATTTGAGCAGAGTTTGAAAGTAACCAAACTAAGTTTAGTGTAATAACCCAAAAATAAGTAAGGTAATAAGAGTCTTCTAATCTATACAAATAAATAAAATTGGAGTGTCTGTTGGTGATTTCAAAATAACACATTTTTACTCAATGCTTATGAAAGTATACACGATAGCGATAAAAAAATTGTCTGTCTGTATGTATGTCTGTCTGTTTGGCTGAGGTAATCTTCTAAACGGCTAGATCGATTTTGACCGATTGTGACGACCGATTACTGTCATATTACAAAATTTATAAACAACAGTTGATTGCAGCTTGTATCATTGACAACAATGCTGGATTCAATGGCAACATTAATTTATCATAACAAACTGATATCAAATATTTATATCGTCGTCGTCAACCTATTATTGTCCCACTGCTGGACACGGGTCTCCTCTGAGTGAGAGGGATTTTAGGCCTTAGTCCACCGCGCTGGCTAAGTGCGAATTGGTAGACTTCACACACCTCTGAGAACTTTTTTAAGAACTCTTATATGTCCAGGTTTCCTCACGATATTTTCCTTCGCCGTAATGCAAGTGATAAATCAGAGGTCCCTGAGATTTGAACCCCCCGATTTAGAGGCCAATTTTCAACCATTAGCCCATCACTGCTCTTATATTACTGATATTTTTTATTATTATTTGGTTCTTTAGTAGCTTAGTTTTACGTCTTTGGAAACCATTTTCCTTAACTATGACGCTATTATCAATGTTTCTTAGAATATTTTTTTATGATTTTGGATTTCCCCTAACGACACATTTTAAAATGTTATTTATGAGGAAATGGTGCGGATAACCCTACATTATTCTCTACAAGATCATTTAAACTGCAACCTTTTAATAATTTGTCCATTTGAGAGACAACAAAAAACTCAATAAACAACGAACTAATGCGATCGTAAACATGTATTAAATCCAATAAAAAAACCTTTTAACAATCAAACAGTTTTGCTTATTCGGGTTCCGTACACGAAAAATAGACACGGAACCCTAATACTAACCCTTCGCTGTTTGTCCGTCTGTTAGTCTGTCACTATCTCTAAAGTAGCTAGACACTTAAAATATTCTCAAAATGTGTCTTTGTTATGATCGCTGTTACTTTTCGACATTTTACTGTAATAGGAAGACAGTTAATATTTTCAATATATGTTTACTACCATAATAGCTAAGATAATAAATACAAATAATAATAAAATCTTTTTTTAAATATATTATTATTTTCTTATGCTATCTAGGCACCTGTATGTACGGTATGGGCGTAGTAGGCGTGAAACACTCAAACATTTATTATTTATTTACGGGACCCTTCATGTGCATTCTGCTCTCACTTGGCCGATTATTTAACGATGTTCAATGCTCAATGGTCATATTCGGCGCTTCACTGGAGCTTATCGGGCCACGCATGATTGGACAGCTATTAATTTAATTTATTGTACCACACCATATTTGATACAGCTTCGAAGAAAAAGTCGTTTTTTGTGATTAATCAATGACAAATGCCAGTAATTAAACTGGTCAATTGTAACGATATTGGTGCAATTAGTAGCTATATCATGAATATTTTAAATTATGACAAAAAGCGTGGAATTGAGAATGTTTTTATTGTTTTTAGTGATTGATACATAATGCATTGGAATTATCGTCCCAATTTTATAGTTACGATAATTACTAACTTTTTGTGTGCATTACCAATAGTATGTTTGAGTATACACATTTTTTGTATAATTTTTATTTTAAAGCGAAAATTTATACCTGCCCTTTTCTATATACAAATGCAATTTTATTCTTTGACAGATTCTTGAACTTTTATTTATTACCTATTATTAAAAGGTTCACATCACACATTTTTTTAAATGTGTGTATGTGTCTACTTTATTTCAATGTAATAAGAAACTGCAATAGAAGTTGAATGCGACCTAACAGCACCTTTTATTTTACTGATAAATTCACTGAATTATTCGACAAAAATCGTAGCCTATAAACGTCACACGACAAATCGTACAACATAATCGGTTACTCGTGACGTGACCTTAATAGTCAGTAATTTTCAAATCGTAAACATGTCTACCCTATACTTACTGGAGCGAAAGTACAGTCGAGGAATAAATCAGAAATACAATGAGCTAAGATTACTGCTTCATTTGAGTCATCGACTGTACGTGATGTAGGGTTGGCAAACAAATTTCATTTTTTCATAAAGTTTGAGAAGTGGTTTAAATTTTTTTATATGCCACAATTAAAAATAGTAATCAAAATTTCTCGCTCGAAAGTTATCCAACCCTTACTGGTGACGGTTTTTAATTTTATATTATTGTACATAGGATTTTTTTTATATGATTGAAGTAGTAAACGAGCATGGTCCACCTGATGGTAAGTGGCCACTGCTGGCCATGGAAATCTGTAATCAACCCCAGATAAGATCAAGGTCCTACCTGAGGTAGACCACAGATGCGTTGCTACCCGTGAGGACTGCGGGTATGTCTCCCTAACCACACCCTTCAGACCAGAACACAGCAGTGCTTAACACTGCTGTTATAAGACAGAAATAGGTGTGGC
>DWPV01006833.1:0-11197 GCA_018251915.1 Urbanus proteus proteus
CAGTATGAAACGCCATTAATGAGTGCCTTCAATAATGCGTAATAAAGAGCCAGACACAAAGGACCACCCTTACTATACGTCTGGAGTCAACAACTAATTATTTGAGTACATATTTCAAACACTGATAATAAGGTCCATAAGAAGTCAATCCTGTTAAGATGATGATTTGTATCATAACCTACCCTACACGCTGAACGCTGAATTAAAATCATATCTATTCACTATTTACTTATTTATATCATTTTTTATACTTCTAAATACCTTTTTTTAAATAAATGTTGTCAAATTTATTACATACCTTATAATGCCTTATTTATATGACGTTAATAGCTTACTACACTTACAACATAGTATAACTACTGAGTGATGTTATTCAACAAAATAATTCCACGATCAAAGATCCAATCCAGTCAATCGCTTTCCATTGTAAATATTGTGAGTATTACGTACAAAGATATTTTAATGTTATAAAACTCTTTATTGCATGGACGTCTCCGGTGGAACTAGTGGTCCCGTTTCTGAAAAACTTGACTATGTACATATCACGAGGCCTCATTAGACATTTGAATATCAATTTGAGAAGATTCTAAGACTCCTTTGACAATGTTATTTAGTGAGGATTCCAAGATTCCTGTGACAAAGCGATCGATAATCGACATGATCAATTCTTTGCAATACATTCACGGATCCTAACGTAGTAAGGCGCTGTCACAATAGCATACAAATAACAAGGACGTAAGGTAACGGCATTAGGGCATTAGCAATTGGTCGTGACTGATAAATGCTATTAATTACCGGGTAACTGTAGCTTGGGTAGCAGTGACAGACTGGTGGTATCTGATCCCACACTGCGGGCATGAGTTATAAATATCAGGTACTGTCCATACACCAGGCATTTGATCCACTTATGTAGACAGGCCTCCCCTAAAAGACATTTTTATCAAAAATCTTTGAAAAGGAGGAGGTACTGTGTTCGGATGTATGTATGTTTTTATGTATGTTCACCAATTACTCCGTGATGCCTGAACTCTTCATAACTATGTACTAAAATAACATTTATTCTAAACTAAAATTACTTCTTACTATTTAGTGACATAGTCGGTTTGATTTTTTTGTTACAAATATTTTTATAGCCAATAGCCACCAAACGTTGTGTTGATGTTAAACATGAAGATACTGCTGCTCATCTTTCGTCTTGGTCCCTTAGTTGCCGTCTGCGACATCCACCGGAATAGAGAGAATGAAGCTAATCAAGATCAACAGTACACGGTAAATGTGGCACGCATTACCATATTTTTTGAAACAGCGTTATGTTGGTTCCAGGCTACAGGGACAATTGTTACATCATGCCTTAACAATTTTCACTTTATTAATATACTTATCTCAGAGGAAGTGCCTTTGATGAAAGAATGCGACAAATTACTAGGAGAAGTTGAAGGAACTTCTGTAGTTGTGGATGCAGATACTCTCTGTGACAAATACCAGAAATGGCAGCAGCAAGTGGCTGATGCTATCTCTGACAAGTGGCTAGAAAATTGTACAAGTAAAAAAATATTGTCATTTCTGTTCCACACATTATCTATAGTTCAGTGGCAGGTTCTGCCTTGACCCGATCGATTATGATTTTAAAGTTCAGAATCAAGTGGAAAGGGCACACGAGTGGCTCCGTCACGCAAACCTCACAAAGTACCTTTTCAATATTATTACTTGTTGCAGTATGATGGATTTGCTTCGATTGAGATGATTCATCTAAAGTTCTAAAGGATAGTTCAAAGAGATCAAATTCCAAAGAGTTGTACATGCGCATGTGCAGCAGTGGTGTTTAAAAAGAGTAGCAGCTTACAGTTTTCTTTTCAGCCTACATTAGTCCACTGCTGAGCATATGCCTCTCCCACTGAGTCCGATCTTCAGCTCTTCGCATCCATTTAGGTCCCGCCGCCCGGCGTAGATCGTCGCACCACATCACATGGGGCGTCCCAAACTACGTTTGCCTAAACGTGGTCTCCACTCTAGGAACCGTCTTCTCCAACGATTGTCAGCTCTTCGACAGATGTAACAGTTACCTTAAACAGTTACCTTAAATACATATAATCATTATTTTTATCATAATGAAGCAGCAAATATACATGCCACCACGGAGGACTCTACCTACCGTTAAACCTTATTTCTTGCAGAACATCTGTCCGCGCGCTAGTTTTTTCTATATTTCATCTGTTTCTAAAGCGGATTTCGCAACAGCTGACTCACTATAAACTAAACAATGAATCGCGGACACGGACAGGAGATAAGGATAGCTGTTTACGGCATTGTGTTCTTAGGGTCCCTACCCATTAACTGTGTAACGATATATGACAATTCTACATCTATTTGTATAAGCCTGTATGGATTTTTCGTATGTGTGTGAATGGCACAAACAGAAACTATGTATATCGATTCGAAAGGAATCACGAGACTGAAGTTGATGAAAAAATCTATTTCTCTGGCTGGATATTAAACAAGTTCATTATGGAAAAAACAGTATTTCTGCCATTCAATAATATGTATTGTACTTAAGAAATAAATTCTGAAAAGCAATGATACTTCAAACTAAATGAAGAGGCTCATTTTTAAAAAATATAAGTTTTTTATATATTCTCGTGCAAGTCCTAGCTTACCAACTCTTCGTTATTACTCATATAAATAAATAAATAACGCTTTACACTCATAGCCCCACACTAGGATTCCCTGTGTCGTGGGTGCTATGGATAACACAAGACAAGGACACACACCCAGACCAAGAACGGAAATTTAAACTCATCATTCAAATTTCGCTTAACTGGGAATCGAACCCAGGTCCCTCGGATTAGCGGTCTGGCGTGTTCATAGCGCTATCCGGGTAGTCAAATATGTTTATTAATTTCAAATTTGAGCCGTATTTTGAAAACTACACGACTTATTCGTCCCGACTGAACCAGTAAGTGGGAACTGATCCTACAAGTGCAATATTACACAACGTCATGGTCACTTTCGTTCCTTCCCCATTGTTTATGCTCGTGCTAACACTAATCTAGGATATTTTATTTAGTTTAATTACTTTATAACTATATTCGTTAAACTACACTTTAAAAATTCCTTTAATATCTTTTGAAAGGTTTTTAATTCTCTTCTCATATCGATGAGTTGCGTGGTAGACTTACAGGCCTGCTGCGCTGGGTTCTGGATTTGATTCCCGACCTGACTGAACATAAATAATAATCAATTTGTTTCGGTGTCCGTAATGGCTTTCTACATTTTTAGCGATACTCAAGACAACTACTACCGAAGGAACATATATTATAATCTTGTGTGTGCATCTGTGTATAATGATTGCATGTATTGTAGATACGATGAAAATAACAAAGACAATTAGATACACAAACACTAAAAGACGAACAAAAATCTCTTTTCATCATTAACTATTGCCTGGTCGGAAATCGAACCAGGAACTTTGGCCAGATCATTAACGAGTATATCGGCTAGTTCAATCAACATGCACAATGAGGCTCTGTTCACCTACTAATTGATTTGGACTATGTACAAAGACCCTAGGACCTCAAAGGTTCAAACGCCAGCAAACCCTGTATATTTATTTACCGTGACGTAGTAATCTTTTATTTTCCACACATAGGGGCGGCTGCATGCGCTAGTTGAGTTAGGCCGTCAGCCCAGTGACTCTCAACCTATTATACAAATATAATTACTTACCATTAACATACTATTAAGCACTCTTACCTACTGTAATAAATTAATAACTTATGTAACAAAAAGCGCACATATGTATAAAAATGTAATTCGATATTTTTTTCGTAATTTATGAAAATATAAAACTACCTAAGATACATCAGACAGATTAAACTAACAAGTCTATGAACAAGAAAATTTGCGAAAGAGTTCCTTGGCCTCTTGATAACTCTGACCGATAAGGATAATTATTATTAAGCTCGTTAAAATTTTTAAAATAGACTTATAAATGTTAATTTGTGTGATTGTTAACATATTTTCTTCATGCCTTTTATAATATGATACCAAACGTTAAACTCTGTACATTCGGACACTTAAACTTTAGAACGCCTCACGGTAAAGCAGATGGATAAATAAATAATTTAAAATAATAACGTATTCTAAGGTGTTATTTTAAACGCTACTGCATGCAACATTCCTGCATCGCATCAAACGTCAATGAATGACAGCAAAGTTTGAGCACCACTGCGTTAGACTATTAGACAGATCTCATCACGGCTGGTTGCGTGGCGTTTGATGAATAACGCTTTGCGTCACAACGCGGCGTCGTAATTAAAAAAGCAAAATGACGTGGTCGATAATGTTTAACGACGCGCCGATACAGAATGGACTTCAGTTGACTTACCCCTTTACATGGTAAAGCCAGGTAAAGCTGAATGTTGCACTTTGTATGTGCAATTTACAAGCTTACATCCGAGTTAACGTATCTATGTTAACGTTAATTCAGATTTCTGTTCTGGGTCTGAGTTTGTGTATTCGTGTATGTGTGAGTCCGTAGCACCCATACGGCGACATAGGGGAAAATCCTGTTGTGGCGCTATGAGTGTAAGAAGCGTGTAAGTTTTTGAAGTTTAAATTTTAAAGTTATCGGGATTTAAAATTTAACGAAATGGATTGTTTTCAAATTAATAAATTAATCCAGGTCAAGCACTTGACGTTTGTGTATGAAAAAAATTCAAGTATCCTATCATAATTGTAATTGTCCTATTAATCGTTTTAATAAAAAAAAATAACACATATACCGGGCTTAAATTTACAAAATGATTTGTATATATCATACGATATCGTACCGTACAACATTTAATTATTGACAAATAATACTTAAACATAATGTCTCTTAATTATATTATTGGTGTAACGTAACGCGTCAACATAACGGTTTTCGCATATAACAACACCAATACTTATTCCCTGTAACGGAGCCCCCAAAGTTTTCCCAAAGAAAATTATGAAAACTATTCATTTTCCAAGTACCACTTTAATATGTAATCGAGCATCAAATTGGGAAGTTGGATAATCTATCTTGATTAATCTCTCGTCCAAGTTGGTACAGTGTCCATCTTTGTCGTTGCTAAGGGAGTGAGGGTAACGAGGGTATGTAACGAAGTGAAAACCATTACCCTGCGGAGGGTGCGTGAGTCACGAGTAGTGTGGCCAGGTCCGAAATGAAATCGGGACAGACGGAAAAACAAACGGGACTTAGGGTTGTAAATCGGGACAAATAAAAGAGGTTTTTTTTGTAATTTATGGCGTTTTGCTCTAATGTCTGTTAGATAATCTTTTATACTAGGCGTTTTATTAGAATAATCAGTCATCAGTTTAAACTTTATTTGTGTAAATCAATAAAATGCCGACCATATCAGTCGGTATTTTATTGATTTAATAAATTTAATGATTTATTAGATCACTTAGAGTACCGATAAATCGGAACATTTAGTGCCCCGATCCGGTGTAAACCAGGACAGGTACCCATGCCGCTGAAAATCGGGATGTCCCGCATAAATCGGGACACCTGGCAACACTATTCACAAGCACCCTTTCGAACGAAAACGTAGGTAGATGCTTGTTATGATTATTGTTTGTCAGTTTGCTTGTTAGTCACACTATAGTAGCCACAATTTAATAGACCCATTTTTGCAAAAGTTATCAAAGATAATAATAAGTCAATCAATCAATAATAACTACTTACAAAATCGATTTAAAACCCTTAGAATTTTATAATCGTATTATCAATAAATTCTAGAAAGAATATTTTATATTTTTCTTGGGAATTTGTAAAATCTGTAGAAATAATGGGTTCTGCAGAAGAAAACCACTAATATAAAGTTATACTATTTAATCTTTTTCGGAATATGAAAGAAAATCTTTAGAATAATGTAATCGCTAATATTTATTCTTTAATTATCGATACGAGTTCGTGATCATTTTATGGTAACATGCGGCAAAAGCGATTAAATAACTAATCAACGGTAGTTTAAAGTTTAGATTATTACGATATTGATCAATTTGATTTTTTTTTCAAAGGTTTGTAGCCGAATATCGCTATTGTCAAGCCCAATTTACACTTAGCGAACGTACCGCGCGTGAAGGCTGCAAACGCTAAAAGCGCCCAATAAGCGCCGCGAAAATATGCGAAACGGCTCCACATTTCGCGTTAGCAGGCTTCTAGGAAGCTCCACGAACTGCAAGTAGAAGCTCGCAGACCACAAGTTGCTGGCCCTGAATCAACTTGATTTTTAATGATTCCAAACAACAGCCAGGGTGTCTTACTACACAAATGTTTTATCTTAATATCCTACCCAATCATTTGGGTTATAAAGAAATATATGATCCACTTTGATAACACTGTTTGAAAGGGTATGTCCGGCGTAATAATATTAGGGACCGCAACCTAATCATCCGGGTAATAGACTTCCTGTTAGGAACTTACTAACCTAACCTAACTTAACCCATTTATAGTCCGTTAGATGTCAGATGGTCGGTAATTTAGGTATATGCACAGGTAGCAGTAACCACTCGATATCCGATGGGCTGCATGCTCATATCCGCTTTTGCTAATATGAAACACCTCAGATGTAGAGATACATACATGACATTCTCCGCAATTTATTCGAGTGTCCGGATAATCTGGTAGAATCCTTGCGGTTTGAATCCGGTGGCACCACAGCCATGCCTATTTTGTCTTATAATAGAAGTGTTCAGCGCTGCTGTGTTCTGGTGTGAAACGGGAAATATAGTCATTCAAGGTATTCCAGCTTAGTCCTGAGGGGTAGCAACGCATCTGGAGAACTGTGATCATAATTGAGCTGGATTAGACATGTCCTTGGGCGGCAATGGTCCCTTACCATCAGGTGGATTGCATGCTCGTTCGCTAATTCTGTAATATAAAGAAAAGCTCTTCTCTTTGTAAAGTTCTGGTGGAATCAGCACGGTAACAGTATCAAAAGTAAACAAAATAAATATCATACATTATTATGTACCTAATTTAATTGCTAATGTGGATTCTATATACATTATTATTATTGTTTTTATGGAAATTTGTACTCTGGATGTACCAGGACATTATTATTATTGTTTAATCAAACCTGTAATGCAAACTCTGTAGCTACAAACGTAATTGCATACCTATATTAAATTAGTAATAATGACGAATGACAGTATGCAATTGGCAAACATGATTTGGAATCCCTTTGTGGCAATTACTATCGTATATGTTATAATATAATTAGTATGATTGTTTTTGTTTGTGTGTTTTCATTTGTTGCATATCAGTGATAAGCAAGGTTTATGGCAATACAAAGATTCTTTCATATCTTCTATTATTTGTTATCTAAGACAAAAAAATAGATAGAACATTGCATTCATGATTTATATTTATTTATTTATGTTGTATACCATTGGTTTTCAAAGTCTCTAATACGATAGAGTCGATTATGTTTTTAATTTTTTTTACCGGTTTGCTTGACAAAACCATAAAATAACGCAATGATAGATACGAAATATTGAAAACATTAATTTGTGGTTAAATGAAATTGAGTCTTTAAGGCACAAAAAGAGCTCCTCTCTAAACCCGTGATGTATTAAAATTTATAAAATTAAAACAAAAATAAAATATGTTTCGAATTTAAACATTCGTGTACGTGACAATGAAGCAAAACACTTGGGTTTTAAATAATAACAATCTATTCTTGTAAATTACTTATATTATAACAATTTTGTTATGGGGGCGTTTTAACCTTTTGAAAAGCAGGTAGTCGTAATCTTGCAGGCAATTTAAGCACATAAGCTGAGAGTAATAAGGCGGATAATCCCGTCACAAAGATATCTTTCAAAGCCACGTAATATTTCACTGCATATTGAATCTTACAGAAATCGAAATTGTGCCTTTTTCAAATTGAGATTCGTTTTTTTCACAGAGCGACGCAAAAGGTGGTAATTTGGGCACGTGGTCATTTCTATTTTTTTTTTAAGGTACTTTTTCAAAGGCCATTATAATGTTATTGTCGTAGGTTAAGTATGTATTTACTTTGACAACTGTGTTGTAAGCTACAATGCCTTTGACTAAGGGTTTTACGGAGTAAAGATTATAATAATTATTAGTTTCGTACAATTTCGTTCGAGAACCGTTATTTTTCAGAAAATAACGTCTATTTTCAAAACTTTCATTTTTATAATATTAGTAACAAAAAGATAAGATTCGTAAAACAATGCCACAAATATGTAGATACATGTGAAACTTATGATAGTTTTGATATCACATTGGGAGTAAAAATGACAAAAAAGTGAATGTAATGTATTCATATTGAATTATCCTTTCGCAGATGGAGCGAAAAGACGAGTCTTCGGATGAGTCCGAACATGCCAAGCTGGAGGAGTCCCTCGGAGGTCTGAAGGAACTCACTGAGGTAAACATTCTTACAGGTACTGGTGGTAACTAACCCAATGATTGCGTGTGTGGAACTAACAAACATGGGTAAGATAAAAGGGTTAAAGGTTACGGGTTTGGACAAAGACCTCTCATGGGTTTATGAAATGGCTATCACCACTGTTGCTAACTTCGCGAAGACTATCGCTTAAAGGTTCTTTAAAGACATCGAATGGCCGCTGGCAGACAAAATAAAATTTTTTTATACAATATTTTGACATATGCGTTTCATGTATAAATAAGGTATTATTACATTGTATAAATAATACTATTTTGTCTGCCACGGCACGCGTCTGTGATAATGTGAGAATGTCTGTAGATAAACGGGCCTTAAAATCTAGGCAAAGGATCATTAGCCAACTCTTGGACTAAAGTCTGTTGGACTTGGACTAAAATCGTACTGGACAAAGAAAGACCTCTTTCGTGAATTTCATAAAATATTAACCATTTTAGTAATTTACTTTTTATATTAAATTCTGTAAATATTTTCAACTGAGGAATTAAGATAAAAATGTATTATTATAAAGAAAGAACGTTTGTTTTATAATTTTGATTTGTTGATTAATTTTGAAATTAATAAGTAGGTATTAAAACTGCAACATACCGATAACACGACAATACTGTACCTAAAGGTTGATTTTTTCTTTTTTTAATTAATAATCGTCTAAGAAACAGAAGAAAAGGCGAAACCGGGATACAGCCCAAAATAGGAGCACAGATAAAAAATAATGGTGAATAATTAAACAAACACAAATGGATCGAACACGTGTGGGACGCAGCCGGCGGCAGGTGCGCGGGCATATGACGGCTGTACCGTAATGGTTCCAGATAGCGTGATTTATTTAATCTGTACAGATTTGACAGCCAAGATGGCCGCTTTGCTGTTTGGCGGGAACTTTATTGCCATTTGAAAGGTGGTTTGGATATTTGTATATGATTATAAAGCTGTTAAATTGTAATAAAAACACGACAATTTCGTCTTGGATAGGTTGTTAAGTAACTATTTGCATGTTAATTAATGTAATGTATATTATTGGCTACTCTTATTACAAACAAATATTTATTTAATAGTAGGTAATCATAAAGCATATTTACTGCTACAAGAATTTGGAGAGCAATGCCTATGTCTCTGTATCCCTGTAAAGTTTCATCTATACCTGAAAATTACGTTCAAATTTATTTAATGACAAATAACCAAAAACAAACGGGCTTTTTATTTTTTTTTAGTCATTTTTTTTGTAATACAAATTTAAAGCCTCAGTGAGATACTGAGCTTCTAGAAATCAATTTTAGACCTTCAAATCATAATTAGGCAAACACAAAAGAAACGTAAAAGCAAATAACCCACAGTATCTATTCCGTAATAAAATTTAGTTTTTTTTTTTAATTAAGACCTCAAATGCATTCGTGTCTGTTATCTCGGAATCGGGAATCGAAACGCATCTTGCATCTTGCGAGCAGCTGCGATCCGCCGCGAACTAGTTATGTGCACGTGGTCTCTCCGGGTGCGTATTGTCCGCACCAAATCATTTAAAACGACTCACAAAAAATAAGTGTTGCGTGGGCTTTGAGCGAGAAGTTTAACTTCTTTGGATTTTATAATAGAGAAGAAAGACTTCTTTGAAATGTATAACACCAATTGGAGTCATGAAGTACTGCGTTAATTGGAAATTTGACTTCACTGAAATATGATGAACATTACAGCTTTTTTGAAGTACATATACTTTATTACATATAAATAATCTAATAATAAAATTTGTACGTATACCACAAGAAACATTTTTCGACGTCTTTTGTGCACATAGAAGGATGATTTTGAAATCTAAAAATACAATAATTAAAATTTTGAACATGTATTAAAATATTACTTACAAGACACAAACGTTCTTTCTTTCAATAACCTTCTTAATGACTATAATGTAAATATTACATGTACATTGAGAAATATGTAAAGAAATAATAATATTTGTTATGGTCGGTTCGTATTATGGTGGCCCATAAATGTACCTTTTTTATGTACTTATAAATGAAATATGGGTGAAAAGTATTGATGTCTACAAATCTGGTTGAAATATCATTACGATGCCAATAGAACAAACCTGAGGCAATAATAAATTACTAACATATTATCACGGAATACCTGTGAGTACTGGAATTTTATAAAAAAACTAAACTTTAGCTCTACCGTGTTAATTCCGAATAGGTATAAAATACAACAAATATAAGAGAACTTACAATTTCATTAACAGAATCAATCATTTATTACGTTTCAAACCTGATAAAATTTATACTAATCCAAGCTAAATAACTATGTAATTTATTTACAAAAAGTAACGCTAGTATCAAAACTCTATCGTAATGTGCGTGACCCCATAACATGAACCTACCATGGCCTACACTTAATACTCATTTCATTACTGAAAGTGCTGATCAAACTAGAATAAATAAAAACCATATTCATTATCAACATATTAAATATTGCGTTCAAAATAAGGTTTATGTATATATAACGGGTCATCTATTTTATTTTCAAGTATTTTGTAGCATGTAGAGCGTAGAATATTGCTATTGACATTGTGTTAGGGTTCCGTAGATAAATAGTGGAAATAGGCTGTATTGTAAGCCTATTGTAAAATAAAAAAATAAAAAAGTGTTTGTCTTTTTATTTGTGCATAATTAAAAATCAAAAACAAATACGCAAAATATGCAAGAACATTAATTATATCACATAAT
>DWPV01006834.1:0-11194 GCA_018251915.1 Urbanus proteus proteus
GGATTTCATTACGTCCAGTACCGTGTTGGTTGGGGGGTAGAACTCCATGTAGTTCGATTCCGGCGGCACCACCGCCACACCCATTTCTGCCTTATAACACCAGTGTGAAGCACTGCTGTGTTTTAGTCTGAAGGGTGTGGTTAGGGAGATACATATAATTATCCGAGGCGTTTCAGCTCAGTCCTCAGGGGTAACAACGCATCTGTGGTCAACCTCACATAGGTTGATTACAGATGTCCATGAGCGGTAGTCGTCACTTACCATCAGGTGGGCTGCATGCTCGTTTGCTACTTCGATCATATAAAAAAAAATGAGTTTACTAATACATTCATACTTTTTTGTTCAAATATTTCTGACGACACCTTTAAATGTTATTCATTGGCACTACTACATTCTACACCTTCGGACCGTCATGCACTATCATACACGTATCTGTTTCCATCTAAGCAACTTTTCATAGACTGTCTAAGTTGTCCCAGTAGTTATCTTAAGCGTAGTTCTGCGATAAACTGGTAGATAAACGGGCGATAAAATCAAGTTCTGGATTAGTCTATTTGGGTGAAACCACTCAGTCCTAATTGTTACAACTTCTTTCACAATGCCAATTTTTTAGCAACACAAAAGCAATAGACAGTTAAATAAATATTTTAACTGTCTATTGTCTATCCGGTGCTTACCTAACCGGGCATCAATTCTGGAACACGGACACGGAAGTATGCATTCTCAACGGAGAACGTAACCCACCTGTGTATGAGCGCAGGCGTTGCATGGCGCGGCACAGGCGGCGCACCTCCTCGTCGCGCGCGCCCGCCAGCAGCGCGCGCAGCTCGTGCTCCGCCCGCTCGCGGAGCGCCTCCAGCGACGCCACGCGGGAACATATCGCCTGGAAATACACGTTGGGATTAGCATCTGCTGAACAACAGCCAATGACGTCAGCTACAAAACACATAACGGACACGTTTAAAAGATTATCAACCCCTTTCGCTGCCAGCGCTGAGCCAAATGGATCTAAATATACTTGTCTTTATGTAAAATGAACGGCATATGAGTAGCCACTGGTCCATGGACTGAATGCAACCAGCAGCAGTTTCTGAGTTTCTATAAAACGAAAAGATGCAAGCACATCTGTAACAACACACATTGTTAATAGTCCACACAAAAATCTTATATATTTCCATGTACTACATATGATTGGTTGCATAGACATGGTTGTCACAACAATATATTGATGTTGACAACAGGCATCCAATAAAAATACAGGTTTCTTTGTGGTAAGAATACAATTACTGATTTCTCTGTGTTGTTTTTACTACAACGGTTTCCATACTAATCGGCTCATATGCCCATTCTATCTTCTTTCTCTTTTCTGTGTATTATAAGTAAGAAATGACTGTGGGTAACAGTGACCTAGCATTAGTTGACAGCATTGCTTGTTGCTACATAACTGAAACAAAACTAGTTATCGTCCAACATCAACAACACATAGTAAAGGATAGGTATTCTCACTTCTATAGCGTCCGGGCTGAGTCCAACCACCCTGAGCCAGAGCGCGAGGCACGGCACGTCGCCGAGCTCCCGCTGCAGCTCCTCGCCGAACCGCGCCTTTATCACCAGTTGACGGGAGAAATGCTTCACCAACTTGCCCTGGAAATATCAGTACAGTTAATTGTACAACTCACAATCAAATGACTTAAAGGAACAGTTGCACATTCAGCAACTGTGCGACCTCATACATACTAACAGAAAAGTTTGACATTTAATAATTGAGACCACAATATTATTTTTAACAAAAAAAAAAACAATCCGTCTTAGGTAGTCACAAAAAAATTAAAAAATAATTTAAATCAATTTATATAAATGTTATTTCACAACGAATAGATAAACTCTCTTCCTTTGGGAAGTCGGTTAAAAATTGTACACTGCTTTACCTCCAAATTGCTAAGTATTTTAAATGTTAAGTTGAGGAATGTAAACTCCTGCGAATACATGTGTCACATAGCCATTCATATGATACTCTTGGAAATTTAATGCTTCAAAGTTGATGATTAGTTGAATTCTTTAACAAAATCAGCATTGTAATCATATGTCTGTCTAATAACAATTTCAAAGAATAAGTTTTACAAATCTTTTTAGCATGATCTAATTCTGATTACATCTATCAGATCATGTTTTAATTAACTATTACCTATTTATAAATCTAAAAAAAAAATGGAATATAAGTTCCTATTTATTTCCCACTGCTAAGAACAGATCTCTTTTTAAAATTAGAGGCAGCCTGGAGCACATTCTAGCATGTTGTTTGATGCACTTTGGTGGAATAATGTATAGGCCAAAAGACAATTACTATCATGGAATCACTGTCATGAATCTCTGGCTTTAGTCGATTACTGAGACGCTTTTAGACGCTTTCTACACTCATAGCCGGTCAGTAGGATTTTCTCCTGCGTTGTGGGTGCCATGGACACACAAAGACGAAATTCATCATTCATGTCTGTCTGGCCGGTAATCGATCCCGAACCCACTGCATGTCAGACCGGTATGGTAACCACTACATCACGCGGGTCGTCTATTATTAATTGTCATTGTCACTCCAGTATTGTCCCACTGTTGGGAACAGTTTTGGTCTCATAATGACAGAGGTTTGTTTTAAAAACTACATAAAACAACGATTTACAGATAAAAGCCAAAGTTACAATGGCTGTCCTGTAAAATGACCATTTTTGACTTGCCAACTTATTCACGCATGGTTATTAAATAATTAATAATTCAATACACAAATATTTACCTCCCATACAGTACTAATCAGAACAGACATACCTATTAATACGAGCACTGTGAGTCATTTGCAAACAGCTTTATTGATCTCTGAGTGGCTAATTGTTTTATTACTGCTTGATTATAGGACTGGTTTGTTAGTAAACACTCACGTTATCACTGCTATGATTTATCTGCATTGGAATGTTGCATATCAAAGTGGATTTGGACTTACTTATAACTCTGTAGACTTTATTAATTTTTAGACTTAATTTAGGTGAATTCAAAATAGTTTATTCAATAATATTTAGTCCGTACAACTTGTAGAAAGGGCCCTTATAATGGTGAAACCTATGGTGCTATATTTTGATGCTTCTAGAGTACAGTAATGTTGAAAATGGACAAATATAATAGCAGCATAGTATAAAGATCTCGAAAAGTCTCAATCATGATTAGTCAGTGCACAAAACCTATGGGCAGTCAGGAATTGAATCACTATTGGTGACAAGCTTTACAAAGGTACTTGAAATAATTCTTTTCACATCAATTCCCTCCCACAAAAACAATAACTAACTAATCTCCTAATATGATACTTTTGAAGGTGGTAGAACCCTTGTGGTTCGCCTCCGGGTGCACCACCACTACACCTATTTCAACCTTATAGCGGCAGTGTTAAGTACTGCTGTTTTCTGGTCTGAAGGGAGACATACTTATCCGAGGCATTTTAGCTCAGTACTCAGGGGTAGCAACGCATCTGTGGTCAACCTCAGGACTGTTCTTATCTGGGGTTGATTCCAAATGTCCATGGGCGGCAGTGGCCAATTTACATCAGGTGGATTGCATGCTCGCTTGCTACTTCGATCATATATAAACAAAATCTCTTTCTGGCGTCTTGGATCTATAGCCATAATTTTAAAACAATTGGTACCAGAAAGCTAGTACAAAAAGCAAAAACCCAGCCTTATATGGTGTATGACACCATTGTCAAATATGGAGAAGTGTGAATAAGAACCTGACCATGCAAGCATACCTGAATTACCATTGAATTGGTAGCCCTTGCCCATAATAATTTATGAGCAAGTTTTCCCTTAAGTTATTTAGCAGTACTAAACTGATTTCAACACTCGCATTGAACAAGGTTTTAGTTTTAATTTAACAAATTTTCAATATAAGCCAAAAAGTTTGTGTTTTGAAATGGTTATTGTTTTTTAGAAATCCTCGTTACAATTACTATATTTTATAACTGACTAATCTCAGACCCTATTTATACTAGACTACAGAGATGTTGATAACATTGTCATGTAGTATTTTTTATTGACTCTATACCAACGGTCGGCAACCCGCAGCCCGCGGGCCGCATGCGGCCCGCCGACGTCTTACTTGCGGCCCGTGAATGTTTTCTAAATAAGTTATAAGTATCAAAATAAATGTATGAACGAACGATATGATATTGGACTTCTAAGGTTAATATCACAAGTGTGGCCCGTCTTTAGTTGATTTTGTCTCCTCGTGGCCCTTGCCTCCCAAAAGGTTGCCGACCGCTGCTCTATACCATAGATGATAGTTCAAAATTGACATAGCCCAAGAAGTATCTTGGGTTATGTCAATGCAGTAGCATGTTCGAGGACATGTTACTTTTACCACAAGGAAGGTTAACTCAAACATAAATACCATATACACAACATTGTACATCTATACAAATATATAAAATTGAAGAGTCTGTTTGTGATTTCAAAACAACAACTTTTCACCCAATGCATATGAAAGGTAATCTTCTAAACCGCTGGACTGATTTTGACGGAACTTTTACTGGAAGATAGCAGAAGGTCTGAGACGTAACATAGGCTACTTTAATTTTTGAATAAGCTTTAGCGCGCACTCCACGCGCATGCGGGCCCCCTCGCAGGTGAGAGGGATTTGAGTTACATTTAAATATGACATGTTCCTTATTACTTTTTAAACGAAACCACGGGGATCAGCTAGTAGTATACATAGATACTTGCATAAATAGAAACAAACAAAATTTTCCTCTTCAAGTCTGAGAATCAACTTGTCGGTATGACATAACAAGATAAATATTACGTACAATGCAGATGAAGATATCTTATCAGTGCCAACCACTGTCCTAGTTTTACGTAATTTGCCTAATACCTATTACTGTCCCATGGTTGGGCATGTATGTACTCAGAGAGGTTGGGCCATAGCCCACAATATGGCCAAGTGAAAATTGGTAGAGTTTACTCAGCTTTGAGAACTATTTTAAGAATTCTACGGCATGTACGTTTCTGTATATTTCACCACTATAGCAAGTTTAATTAAATTTTAATAAGTACACAAATTACACACATTCTTATATAATTTTTTTTGTCATTAAAAAGAATAATATTTAGAAGGTGGCAACCATCTTGAAGTAATATTCTTTACTAAGCGTATGAAGCATGTTGTATACACGTGTTGTACAGTAAGCCAGATTAACTTTTTCAAGTTTTCTGCTGTAAATCTTAGTCTCACTTAGTAATCTCACTTAGTTTTTCCTGATTATTTCATCTTATGTTTTGATAATACTATTACATTAATAGTATGTTAACGCTGTACACATTACAGCTAATGGACATGGAATCTATACAAATAAATAAAATTGAAGAGTCTGTTTGTGATTTCAAAATAACAATTTTTTATTCAATGCATTTGAATACCCAAGATACCTATAATGAAAATGCAATTATAATTTTTTTTGTCGTAAAAAATCAATCTCAAAGATCAAAGTCTTCAAATCTATACTAGGTCAATGGGGTGGACTATGCCATAATTTCATTATGAACCGGAACCCATTCTTGGTAATGGGTCAGTAACCCTCTTCTCCAGTGTTCCAAGACAAGTACAACTTCTGTTTTTAGATAACCAATGTACAATTAACTTAATAGGCTTTTACTTTTTCAATAACCTTAAAAAATTGTTATGCTTCTAATTATTGTATTCTATAACTTGTTATAAATGCATGACTTATATAATTTTAAATAACAATAGCCTTTTTATTTGATTGTGTAATAAAAAATGATTTTTTGACATATATACCTATATTTTAAGAGAAATCAGGGATACATTAACAATATATTACCATACTATAATGTTAAAAATCTAATTTAGGTGATAGGTATTACATCTTGCCAGATGTTAAAGCTTAAAAATCAAAGTTTTGTTAGAATGAATTCAGATATGTAATATTTAAAGCTGTTATAGCATAATTTTATAACATATGTTGTTAAAATTATGCATAGTATTTAATATTACTGAAGTATAGTTATAGTTCTTATAAGTTTTGTTAGAACTTTAAATTGATAGGTTTTTATAGTCATATAATATAAACAATGATTTAATGTTTCCAGAAATAGTGACACAATTCATGGTGATATGCTGATGACTTAAATAGATTGTATATTAAATCTGGTAGTCTAGCTCAACATGCAACAGTCAGGTTCCACATACGATTTCATCGTATCGTAATAGTGACCAAGGCAGTGCGGCGTCAAGGCGACTGCGCGCGGCTCACTTTCTCCAACGGCAATGAACTATTTACCGACATCCTTGAGCCCAGCAGTCCTTGAGCGACGGGCCTCGCTAAATCAAGGGCATACTATCTGTTACCAAACATTTACACCGCTTCAACCGCCAGCCCCCACCCTTACCTCCAACGTCCTGATCTCCTGCTGCGTCAGCTCCGCGCTCGTCGAGCATTGGGTCCTCAAACCCTCGAGTCTGTCCGCCGAAACGTCGATCATTGATTGAATGGTCTCTATCATCTGAATTGCATCACGGGCTCTCTTTATTTCGTATTCGCTGTCTGCATCCATTACAAATATCACAGAACTGTACGCAATCCGCTAATCACTACTTATAAGTAAAAAACACTTTATTCATTATAAAAAATGAATATGAATATACAAAACATTGCAGGTGTTGTATTGCCGATACAGCGGCCATGTCCGAAGAAAATCTATATTTTTGTCTTTGCCTCTGCAATGTCGGATTCGGATCACCGGAATGAAAGTCGGATCCGAATATAATGCCTTGCTCACACAATGTCTAATGTTATTTTTTACATTTATCTTGATGAATACAATTAATATTGTACTATGTTATTGTAATGTGATTGTAATAACACCCTGCACCCATGTATTTATAAATGGATAAAGGTTATAATTTATAAATTTTACAACACTGGCAACAATGAACACATGATCTATGGACTACTCAAAAACCTTTTATATGGCAACATTTTCCTTGTGACATTTTTGACATTTAGATTTGGTATTTCTAATTTTTTTAGTCTATGACATTTATCAATGAAGTGCGGACGTTTGTTGTGAGATTTGTTTCCTATTATTTCGCCTTCCGTCGTTTAAAATAATTCGGTGTAATGTAAATGACTAGTTAGGGGAAAATCTTTTTTACTTTACTGCTAGGTAGGGTGTGTGGATTTTTTCTTAGAGTCTAGATGTAGAAATATTAGAATGTTTCTCGAGCGTATATTGGTGCCTCTGTTCTGCCTTGGAGTAGAAGGTGAATATTTTTTGTACATTATAAACAAAGCTTATATTGTGGGTATATAAAATTGTGTGTTTTACATTATATAATTCCTGTTGTCAGTATTTCTTCGGGCGGTAGGAGAGGAGGTAGAAATTAAGGAAATTAATGCCGACAAGGGCACGAACGTAACCATCCCTTGTGGTGATCTCACTCTTCCCTCCCCAAATGTCCAGTGGGTACACAGGGGGAACCGAACACATCACGAAGTACTGGTGAGTTTTTTTTTAATAAATCAGCGACAGTAACCAATGTTTACTTGTGCTTTTTAGACTCAAGGTCTTATTTTTTTCTTATCGCGTAACAGCACAAGCAAATTAAATTTATACGGTTCAATAAAACGAAATTGTATATTTAAATCGTTTTAGTTGTAAGTAAATAATATTTTTTCTTATTAGAATCAAATAGAACATTAATCACGAGAGTAAGTATAACAAAACAAATACTGTTTTAAATGGCACTGATTCTGGATTTTATTTATCACAAACACATGATTTCATTAATATTTATCACAGACATATATTTTTATGGCTACAAAAATAATAATGATATAATATTATTAAAATCAATTGTAGGCAAGTAATATAAAAACAAAAATGTATTCTTATGCAGGTATGGATATCTTAAATCATATATGTAAAGCTAGCTATTTTTTTTAATCCAATTAAATATACATAATTGGGTTGCTATATTTAAATTATTATGTACCTAAATAATAGTCACTAACATCTCAAACAAATATTCATTAGATTTATTCTTATATAAGTGTGTGTTAAGTAGCCAATAAATGTTGTAACCCATGGAAGTTACAAACCTCAATAACCATATTTTATAGATGTGTTTGTCATTTGTCCACTAGACTACTAACTAATGGCACAATAGACAAATTGTCTTGGTGTGCCAAAGGTTCTCAGGTTCAAATCTAAATGCTGAACTACTTGCTCCTTATAATTATACTTGCTGCTTGCCCCTGAGTGTATTGGTTTTTAGCCCACTACTCATAATATATTAAATTATTTAAGGTGGTAGAACCATTTGTAGTTCAATCTATCGGCATCACCACACCAAGAAACGGACTGCATGCTCGTTTGCTACTTCATTATTACAAAAAAATAAGTGGTTACTGCTGCTTGTAGGCACATGTAGTTCACCCTAACATATCTTAACAGCTCAGCAGTATTATAAGGAATAGATTAATTTGTTAATTGTATACTATATTGGGCCATGACACAGACAATTCTATGGGGTCCCACTTACGTACAACCCTGTGCAGTTTTTTATCGCTTTTTCGTAAGACGCCGCCAATATTCACCCACCATACGCATTTTTGCGATACAAATATTCTATGACATTGGCTGGGTGTTCTAGTCCTCTATTTTTGCGTCAAAATCGATTCGGCTGTTACTAAAATTAGTCCTTGTTGACTATAGACAGACAGACACAAGTAATTCTGACAATACATATTAATCTTAATGTTTTGATACCGAAATATTAAAAGGGACTTGCTTGGGAAAGGGAAGCGCTTGAGTTGACGGCAAATTACGAGTAGATGATTGTTATTTGTAAAGAATTAAGAATAGTGAAATCCCATGATTTTACATAACATTCGAACAACCCGTTTTGCAATATTATAATGGCGATACGAAACAAATGACAATAGCTGATACACAAACCTGTTTGCGAATAAACACTTGAATCAACAATGTTGCTATTTAGTTTTACTGAAAGACACGCGTGTTACACTTATAGTCTCATCGTTTTAGTTTTTATTTTGAATTGTTCGATCTAAAAGGCGCATAATAATGTCCGATTTTTATATAACGTTGAAGTAATAAACGAGCATGCAATCCGCCTGATGCTAAGTAGCCGCTGCCGCCCAAGGACATCGGTAATCAACCCCAGATACGATAAGTCTTATGGTGGCGGTGCCGTCGCAGTCGATCAACGACGGGTTCTCTTCTCTACTACGTTGGGCGGTGGCAGGCAAAAAAAGCATGAGAATGGTACTTCCGGGGTCGACTTGGTCTACCATCTTTAGTATGATTTAATAATATGATCTAGCTTTGAGCCTTTCCCCTTCAAAAAATCCAAAAGAGACAATAGTGATTTCTGTACATTAAAATATGAATTAAAGGCCATCCCATCCATACCCATCACTTTGAATCGAGTAAAATGCTCTAAATGAGATTACGACCGTCATACATAATAATATATACGTCGCGTGCACATAATATAATTTATACCTTAATTGCTTAATACCAATAAAATTGCATAAAAGCGATATAATTTTATACATGTGGGAGGGGAATTACGATATGAATCGCCGTAATTGTAATAAAAATAAAATGCGGTCGCTACGCAAAGGGTTACCGGTTAATTTTCCAGCCAGGGAAACCAGAATGACGAATTTACATTAGAAGCAGCATAGTTCAAGCGAAAAAGACACCACCACCAATTTCTAACGTGAAGGAGTTCCTACGTTTCGGTGTCAATGTCAAGCGCTGAATCAATTTCATAGTGTCGAATGTATTAAACATACCTGCACGGAATAATTTGGTATTTTGACATAAATGTTTCGAATAATTGAATTATTTTCGTTAGTTGCTATGGCGATAGGACTGGCAACCAACAACACCATAAACAAAACATTATGCCTATAAATGGGTAACCGTATAGTCTTTGCTTACCCTCATAGTTTAGTAAGCATAGTATTTATAAGTGCATCGTCGCGACGGTACCCCATTAAATATTCACTCTCGAGTTCCAACACAATGCAGCCTTCAAGCCCACGGTGTCGAGATTAAACTTCAGATTATGGATACCCACCCACTATCATAAAGTTACTGTACTGTAGCTAACTCTATGATATAAGTAGCAAAATTATACGGACTGAATTAAAGGTACCTACAATAAAATGTTCATGTGTCCGTCCAAGACTTAATGGATTAGATTTGAGAAATAAGTGGGCATAACAACCCAAAACCATGTCAAACCGTGGCCTTTCGGAGGATACATAGAGTTCATTTAATTTTTTTAGAAAATCATCCCACACAAGTGTAAATGGCTTAAATGAATTGTCACTTTTAACATATAATATTTATTCATCATACTCACTATAAAGTCAAACGTTTATTACGTGAATAAAATTGAGGCCTCAAGTCTCAAACTACTCATATTAGAAAATGCGTTATACCCTGACCACAAATTTAGGCCGCGTTTGTATTTAAATTAAAATTATAACAACACAATATTACCGCAAACCACAACAATGGATTTGTACGAATCGCTTAAAACATGATTAGGTATACAGAATATTCATTTTTTGACCTTTCCTTTATTAAAAGTTAGATAAAAGGAACCCTAACTTCATTTGTAATTAAAATAAAGATGAAAGCTTTTTACAAGATTGAAGGCAGAAAATTATACGAAGGGAAAGGATGCAGATTAGCTTTTAACCGCGTTTTTTGTAGGTAATTAAACATTTTATGTAAAAAAAGAATAATGATCGGTTTTTATAAAATTTCCATCCACCAGATGTAATGGGTACTGTCACTGCGGCACCCCAAACACAGTGGCGCTTGAAAGTAATGTAGTATTTATATGTATAACTAGCTGATCCCCGGGGTTTCACCCGCGTTAAAAAAGTAAAAAAGAATACATATTTGAAGATAAATGTCATCCCGCTCTCCCGCGACGGGGCGCGCATGCGCGTGAAGCGCGCTAATGGATTTTTCAAAAATCAAAGTAGCCTATGTTACGCCTTAGACCTTCAACTTTCTTCCAGTGAAAGTCCCGTCAAAATCCGTCCAGCCGTTTAGAAGATTAGCTCAGCCAAACAGACAGACAGACAAAAAAA
>DWPV01006835.1:0-11194 GCA_018251915.1 Urbanus proteus proteus
GCCTCGCTGGGAATCGAACCCAGGACCCTCGGATTAGCGGTCCGGCGTGTTAACCATTGCGCCATCCGGGTCGTTTGTGTACTAATCTGCTGACCGTACATCCACAAATGCAAAAATGTCTGCAAGCCGATTTACCTGTAGACCTAGATAGTAAAAATTTACACAAAAAATTCACTAGTAACTGCATAGCGTATAAAAATAAAGTTTAACCACAAACATATATCAAGATAGATCCCGCAAGTGCTTAGCGTGTCAAAAAGCGCAAAGGAGGCCAAATGAGCTTCATTGGATCGACCGAAATCAAAAGTAATACATTGTGTTATTGTGTTATTGTATAATTATTATAAATGCGAATGTCCGTTTATTTGTTTGTTTGTTTGTAACGCCTTTAAGATTCAACTACTCAACCGATCGTTATGAATTTTGCACACACGTTGCCGGGGGTCTGGAAAAGGACATAGAGTATCTTTCATCCCGAAAAGTGACACTCCTGAGGGATAGAAAAGTAACTTTTATACCTCCTCCTACTGCCTCTTTGTGTGAATGTACATGAGCGCGAGCGAATCTGCGGGTAAATATTAGTATTTAATACTAGAAATACAACAAAAAAGGGTTGTTAAAAAAGTAAATGGAATATAAGTTTTAATCTGCAAGTAAGTTTCTTTTAGAATTATCTTCATGTGACGTATTCTTATACAGAAATTAAACTGAAAAAGTGGCCGCTTAGTTATCATAAAAATGACGATAGATGCGTAATCTGTTGAAATATATGTCTGTGGTTTAACCCGATAATTACAGCAGAAGTTCGTTTTCGTGTTTCATTTCCAAGCGGTTTTAGTTCAGAATGCTTTTTGTTTGCCAATTGTCATTTTCTATTTTTTATCTGTTACTTCGGTTGCTATTTCCCTGGAAGCTATTTGTACGTCCATTTTATTTAAAAACCGATACACGATATAATCAAGTTTTTACAATGTTACATTTTAATTCAATAAAAAACACTTATATAACATTATAACGCAGTATTATGCTTTTCTGCTTTATTATGGGTACTATGAAAACATAAACACCCAGACCCAGAATAAACATCTAAACTCATTATTATTTTTATCATAACAACAGTTTTTTTTTTACTTTTTTATAAAAAATACGTAATTTAATTTCTAAAATATTTTCTTAAAACTATTCAATTATTATTTTTTAAATTATAACATCACAGTTATAATTTTAATCATTTTGGTCTGCTTTGGTCAGTTTTATTAACCACGCGTATTGTAAAAAAACACCCTGTATATCCAGATGTTTTGAGGGTAATGCGTTAATCAATTTAACCACAACCACCATTAAAATATCATATATGGTATCCTAATAGAGGGTCAAATCCAATGGTTTTGGATCTATATCAATATTCATAAGCACGTTCAGAAACTACGTCACGAATAATTATACGTCTGTTTGTAGTTTGATTCATTTAACATATCCTTATAAAGTAGCTATATGGAAAATAATTAGTTTATGTCATAATATCAGACCAAAAAATAAAAATTACGCCTCGTGAAGCATTGCTTTGAACCATAGCTTGTTTCAGCGAGGACAAACTTAATATTCAGGGGTAGTTTATGGGTAGCAACCTTGGTAAATTTAATGTAAGCATTGTTTGAGACTTTTGCCTTTTCTGTTTTTTTTTTATATTCTCAACCGTAATGACGAGCAAAAGTAACTATTAATGTTACTTTTATAATAAAAGTAGATTATCCAGCGTAAAATTATTTCCCGAATAATTTTACCTATGTATAAATACTTGGAATTAGTAAATAGAAATTGAATATGATTCTCAGAAAGTAATAAAATCTTCTATAGACGGTAAATCTTAGGTACTACAACAATAACTGGAAATTTGAATCGATTTTTTCAGGACAACATTGAGATTTTCTACTGAAAACCTCAACCCAATAAAAATATTGCAAATAATAGTGCAACGTAGAAACGAACTCGAGCGAAGTTTGTTACATTCAAAACATAGAACAAAGAGACAAATGGAAGTGAAAAGCAGGCGGAATACACCGTCAATACATATGCGGAGTTCCGCATACTTGACGACACTGGTTATTTTTCACTATGTCAATACGATGTCAACCTTATTATTGAAAACAGCTCAATAATTAAATACGTCAAATGGTGCCATCTTGCCGAGAATAGGAAAAAAAAGGTGTTATAAATATTATAAGTCACCGAGGCTTACTTAGCGATTATCACTACATACATAGTATAAAACAAAGTCGTTTTCTCTGCCTTATATCCCTATGTATGCCTAAATCTTTAAAACTACGCAACGGATTTTGATGCGGCTTTTTTAATAGATAGAGTGATTGAAGAGGAAGGTTTATATGAATAATAACATCAGTTTTTCTGTAATATATTTAGTATCAGCATTGCACCCATGCGAAGCCGGGGCGGGTCGCTAGTGAAATATAATTTAAATTGTGTATACTATTAAGATGTGTTGTATTAAATATATCTTTTCCTAAGCTATTTAAAGTCGATAATAGACAACCAATAAAAATGTAGGTTAATAGTGATAAAAAATATTTCGATTGTTTCCATTTTATTCGGCTCCTTTGCCTCTTCCATTGTTTCATGCTTCAAAATAAGATAAAACCGAACAATTGTCGGCGCTACCACAAAACATGGGAAGTTCAAAACAAGAAAGATCGTTACAGAACACTGAGCCAGTTGCTGATAAGCGGGATGGGGTCGAAAGTTTTCAGAGTTCCGAAGACGCGATAATCCGATCGATAGATATGTTAGTTTTATTGCTTAAGTTTTTCTTCGTTTTGATCGTTGCTTCAATCGTTATGTATATCTGGAGCTAAGTAGACAATTAGACATACTTATCCGAGGCGTTCCAGCTCAGTCTTCAGGAGCAGCAACGCATCTGTGGTCAACCTCATGAAGGACCTTGATTTTATATAGGGTTGATTACAGATGTCCATGAGCGGCAGTGGCCACTTACCATCAGGTGGCCGTGGTCAGGTGACTACATGCTCGTTTGTATCTCGATCATATAAAAAAGTAGAATCGTTTTTTGTTTACATTAACACACATTGTGATCACCATTGCATGGTTATCAAGCGCAGTGACTATTGGCAAAAACCTCTTTTCAAGGAGACCTCTGTCTTTTAGCGTTCCATAACAGACTGGTAGATGAATAGATGGTGTCATATCTTCTTCTCGTTCTAATAGAACTAAAATATATTGAGTAGAGGTGATACCTTTTTTCACTACGCTTACTACACTCATACCCCATGATACTATTTTCTCCTGTATCGTGGGTGCTATGGACACACAAAGACGAATACAAAAACACCTGGACCCAGTACAGAAATTTAAATTCATCATTTAGATATCTGTCTCACGAGAATTGAACCTGGAATTGTATATCAGACCGGTTTGGTGACCGTTCCGCCACACAGATTGTCATAAATCTATCCATCTATGTCCCACTTTTAGATTCAAGTGACATGAACAATTTTTCAATTTAATCCAATAAGAGCGCACTAATTATTTCCCTACCTGTAGCATTCCGAACAAACTGCTGATGATTCACAGATTGATTTCCGGTAGGTGTATTAAATTTGTAACATTGTCACTCAGGTCACGGCTTACCGGAATTATCACTCTCATTTCACAGGGACCAATTGCTGTCAACGACCCGAAGTGAATGTTAAACTGATCTACCTTAAGCCATAAAACACGCGGTTGATGAGCTCATTGGAAATCAATACAAAATTTTCAATGATTTTTAATGTAGAAAGTTTCTTGAATGAATTACATGAATAATGTACAATTTATTGGTAATGTCATTGTTGATAATGGCGATATTGACTTTATTCAAATTTAAATTTCAACAGTTTTCAAAGTAACCTACCTACCTATATAGGTTGCATTTTTCATCGAAGATATCTACAATATGTGTTTAGTTTCTATAATTGTTTTTGACTTCATAAATGATGTTGGTTTGTAGATTAGATTTTATTACAAAAATTGTCATCGACATCTGGATAACGAAGAGTATCTATTTATACATAATTATCAAACTTATACACAAATACGACAAAACCGCTTACGCTACCTCTAAGCTCAACAACCCGCTGTACTTATGGCCGCGTATGAAAACAAATTGTAAATCTCCTCCATTTTACACCAAAGCAGCGTCGAGGTGAAACCTAAATCGTTTCGCAAATTGTTTACATTGAAAAGGACGTAACCATCTCCTACTCACCCGCTTATTGCTTTTGGATGAATTGTAAATGCAAGATTGCGACAAGTTACATGTTTAAAAATGGTAATTTCAAAAATCACGTTAAGATTCAGTATAATAAGCTACAAAGTACAGTTTTACTTTTATGAAACTAAATTCCATGGTGCCCAAACTTATCAGCCACTACGAAACTAAATATAAGTACCTACAGTGAGTCTTAAAACGGAAGAACAGACGGACAGGCGGACGGACGGACAGACAAACGAACAGATGGACAAACAGATAGACGGATAGACAGACAGACATTTTTTTTAATTGCATTTTCTTCATACTCGTAGGTATTGTGTATATTTTCATATGCATTGAGAAAAAAATGTTATTTTGAAATCACAAACAGTCACTTCAATTTCATTTATTTGTATGTACTTTATTATACCTTCCTCGCTATAGCAATCCAATATAATTTAATCCCTATTTTTGTAACTTCACTTTTATCATCGATACACATTATTACTTTCCTTGAAACGAAAATCCGTGTAGTAAACTCTCATGAATTTATATTTTGTAAACACTATCAATTTTTGTTGTGAATTTTGTTGTTTTCGATTCTATAGTCAATATCCCCAAATTCCCCATTTATATGCGAAGCCTCTCCATATCTTTCGCTTCTATACTATAGTTAATATCGAGAGACCAGTAAATTGCCTGTTTTGTTACCGTAATTTGATTTGTTCCTCTATTTATTGTTGCTTGTATAAAGGCTGTTTCGGGAATAATGATTCCCATTTAGATATCTTTGAGCCTTTTTGTTTAACTAAACCTGTTTTGGTGTCAGAATAAATTTTGGGATGAAACGGATATGTTTAATCACGGCTTTCATTGTTTAACCCAATTAAATTGAAGCCTTCTATTTCTATGTCAGGTAACTTAATATATTATGTTTATACGTTTTCATTATTCTCCTTTGTGATTGTATTTATTAGTAATTTTAATGTTGTACAATTTACTTACAAATGTTAAATAGCAAATTCTTGTAGTTCACCTAATGCTTAACTATCTATATAATTAACCTCATACAGAGAACAATTCCTATGTCTTTTTCTTTTGTCTTTCTACTTCTTGAAATCCTTTTCTAAGCAAATGTAGTTATGGTATGTATAAAGCTAACTCTCATGTCCCACTGCTGGGCACAATTCTTTTTCAAAAATTAAGGCACAATGAAACAGATCAGCAGTAGGTATATAAACAATCCCAAATAGCAAATAATTGTAAACAAAAATTCAATTACTCATTCTAACTTAAACTCATTGCCAAAACTCATTGAACCAAATACACATCGTGAATTGTACAAAATAAATGATTGGTATTCATCAATTGTGTATATAACATTTGTATTTGATATTGCTGAAATAAATGTGATATATATAGGTGCTTTTGGACTGGAACCACAAATAATGATATCATAAGATATCATTAATCGGATTGGAGACCTTATGGGTGGTTTAAAAACATCCGACACTGGTTCGACACTAGCCCATACCATCACCAACACGTATTGGAACAGCGTGGTGGAGTACGCTCCAAGTCTCCCCCAATAATGGCATGAGATCCATACCCAACGGGACATAAAAAGGGTTGAAGCGAGTAAGTAGGTATGCAATAAATTAACAACTTGCCACACTAATCCGCAACAAAACGTTGCAAGCCAATAGCGCTGCGTTCAATAAATTGAGATTACTGTCCGCAATTCCTAAATGTCCTTTATTTGTGGCCAGTAAACAAGAGGTTTTGTATAAACGATTTAATTTTAGTTTCAAGCTCCTATTTTTGAATGAATGTAAAGTGTACCTTTTGGATATACTGTCTACTGTCTAGTAATAATTTAGTCATTATGAATAGGTGCCAGGCTGGTTTGTGTTATAAGACTCTCAGACATAATTAGTATTAAAAATAATACGAGTATATTACTTTTAAAACTTAAAATAGAAGAAAAAGTAAAGTATAATTAAATCATGTGATTACTTGATAACTTATTACTAAAAACTAATTGAAAGAAGATGATCGTTACATATGAAAGGGAACCAACGTGAAGTTCACGCTTTCACAAAGCTAGATTTAGACTAGATTTGCACTAGATGTACGGCGGTGGTACCTCCCTATGTAATCTTGAAAATATCATATCACCTCGATAATCGTAATAGACGTTAAGGTCTCCTGTTTAATGGCTATACTCGTATAACAGGGTGCTCTGTGAACTCGTATTATTGGCTATTTCGATTACCACGTTAATAAGGCCAAATAAATTTTGGCGAGAGATAAATTTGTTAAACCCCGACGCAAAGAGAATATGTATGAGTGTCCGTAGCCTTTACTGCTATATGTATTTTGTTTAAAAGTTGATTAGTCTTTAACTTACACTTAAAAATCTGTAGTATTATCTGGAGACTAGTTTTTCTTTCTTTTTTTGGTGATAAAATTAACATTTTGCAGTCAGAACTGACAATTTAGGAGTTGCAAACGAGCATGTAGTTAATATTACGGATTCAAACCAGAATACAGCAGCGTCCAACGCTATTATTAAGCAGAAACAACTATTGCGGTACGTTCTATAATAATAAATCTATAATAAAAAAAAATAGAAAATTAGACTAAAGAACATGAGCCACATTAATTATATCACACAGCAGCCAAAGCAAAAGGAAATACAATTTCTCAAGAGAAAATTGTAGGTCACGATGAAAATGGGAAAAACCAAAAAGATTTTCACAATCTCAAAGAGCGTCAAAGAGATTCAACTCCAGATAATTAATTTAATCCACGAGATCATTCTGATAAAGATTGACTCATTGAGGCGAATCTCGTTAAAGCAAATAATATAGGACAAAATGAGACTGAAAGAAATATTAAATCTTTTGTACCTTTGTAGCCGCTAGCGTGGATACTGTAGGATATAAGTATACAAATATATAGACCCAGATTAAATAAATTAAAACACAAGGGTATCATAATCAAGTCAAATATTTGAGCGTCAGGTATTTTCCATCACGTGGACTGCATGCTCAATTGTATATGCCTGTTTATTATAAAAATAAAAATATTTTATGATCCATATAGATACATACTTAAATAATTAAAACAGACTCGTGAATGGATCTTCATTATAACTTATTTAGGTTTCTATCGTTTGACTTTCTTTAGGAATGGCGATAGCACCACGCACAGTTGACTCCCTCAGGGAGACATGGCAACCTCCTAAAAAATCCCAATAGTTTAAACAATATGGTTCTGGATCATACTCAATGACTACTTCAATATAGATCTCCGAGATTTGAAATCACAGTTGCAAGAGATTATAGGGATAGACTGGAAGATTCGCATAATCCCAGAGATTAGTCTTTAAATCTCTTCAACCAATCCCGACTGATCGCAAGAACAAAAGCGGTAATGCGGAATAATTCTTCAAGTAGGTCGCTTGATTCGCTTCGTAAGGCTACGTCCTATGTGTGTGAAATAAAGCGAATGTGAAGCGGGGCGAAAATAACAAACAGTGAATACCTATTGGAGTATCCTACATTGCCATAATGACATATGGGGCGAAGCGGCGTGGAGCGAAGCGAATCGAAGTGAGCGTCATGGGTTTGATGTTTCGCAGATTTAAAAAATGACATTTATAAATATTGCCCGAAGAGTGGTAGCAGCACGATTTTCGTTTACGTTGCACAAAGCTCCCGCATCCCACTGAATTAAACTGAACGTTCTACGTGGACGGATTGAAGCGAACGCGATTCCGAAGCGATGCTGTCACTGCGATAATTCAGTGCGATGCGGAAAATCTGTCCAACGTCAACGCAAATCGTGCATTCCGACGGCCGCTATCATATATTATTTCGGGCAATGAACAAAGGCGTCATTATTAAAATTGCGCAAAAACATTAAATCAACTCATGACGTTCGCTTCGCTTCGCGCCAGATCGCTTCACATGTCACTTTGGTAGCATTCCAAAACTTATCGAATCTATAATCCTATCCTAATTATTATAAATGTGAAAGTCCGTTTATTATTTTGTTTGTAACGCCTTCACGCTTCAAATCATTAACCGATCGTTATGAAATTTCATGCTGAAAAGTGATATTACTCCTGAGGGATAGAAAAGTAACTTTTATAGCTACAGTCTACTTTGATACCTACGGTGTCATTTTGATACCTACCTCTTTGTGCGAATGTACACATTAGTGCGAGCGAAGCTGCGGGTAACAACTAGTATTTGATATTTCGGCGTCGCCTTGCGTTTGCTATAATCCATCCACGTAGGACGTAGCCTTAAGGATTGAAGCAGATCGGCTTGGACTGGAAGGGTCATTTAATATTTCTATTGTTTCTCTGCGGGGTTGGTGTTGATTTCAACAACAGGTTATTTTTAGCCCAGCCATCTAATACGGTACTACAACTCAAATCTTCCTGTCAAATCTATTTTATTACTCGCGATTTTTAAATTACGAGAAGTAGGTATAAGATTGAAAGCATTTTTTTCATATTGCTCTGCTCATTCTCATTGTAAAAAATTAAGCATTTAACCTGTGTAACCTCTCTAATAATGTAACATTGTTGGAAGAAAATAATTATGACTAAAACTTTGTCAGAAAAAAATAAAGGATCTAGTGCTTAGCAGTGGGATAGTAATGAGTTGACAAATGAAGATGGAATTGAAGTATTTAAGGTGTTTAAATTTTAAATGCCATATACATCATAAAATCTATTATGGATTATTTATCAGTCAACAACAAGTTATAGAAGAGCATTCATATTAAATATTCATAATATATCAAATAATACATGGAGTCGTATTACTAATATTCTCAAATATTACTTGGAGTCACGTGTATAATATATGGTGTTTAATATGAGTAGTTTAATATTGCGTAAATTTATTACAGTGATTGTCAGTTCCCTTGACATGATTAATTCACGTTATCATATACAATTCCAATGATAAGTGGGTTGAAATTACTATTTCATAACCAAAGGAATCTCCTAATCCTCTTTGGTATGTCTGTGAATGTCAACTGAGATTACCTTACCTTGTCGCGTTAAGTGCATTCCGACTTGAGATATTAGGCTGGCTCGAAGGACCAAATGTAGTCATATAAAAATGGCCATACATTTGGAAGTTAAGTGAACATTTAAATTTAATTCAGTTATGTCTATTTAAATTCAGTTTAAATTCCGTTATGTCTATTTCATTGTTATAAACCCATTACTTTTTTGTTATGATGGAAGTAACATACGAGCATGTAGCCCGCCTTTTTGTAAGTGGTCACTGCCGCACATGGACACCTGTATTTAACTCCAGGTAAGGTCACAGCCCCATCCGAGATTAACCACAGATGCGTTGCTACCCCTGAGAACTAAGTTGGATTGCAATAAATATATCTCGTTTACCACACCCTTCAGACCAAAACACAACAAGACTGAACGCTGTTGTTATAAGGCTGAAATAGGTACCTTTAAACTTTTAATCTAAATCTGTCCAGCCATTTAGAAGATTACCTCAGTCAAACAGACAGACAGACGAAAAAATGAATTGCACTTATGTTATACGTAACGTGTAAGATTTCATATGCATTGAGCAAAAAGTTGTCATTTTGAAATCACAAACAGGCACTACAATTTTATTTATTTGTATAGACAATTTCCCTCACTTCCACATTCACATTACGAAGGCTTCCTTTACCTTTGTTTATTTGTAATTTAATACTTATTCCAAATTAGGTAACAAATTTCACACCCTACACTACACAGCAATTACAATTAATAAAGTTAAAGCTTAATTCTTCGAAGTTTTCGCAGACGTGTATTCGCGGTTTGGTTGTCGGCGCCAGCGTGAACCTTTGAATACGAATGTGGGTAACCGCAGAGTTAAAATGACCTAAATCCCGAATTGACAAATGTTCGTTCGTAATATTTTTCATTGAGAACCGTTTTATGTTCGTGTACGTGTGTTCGTTTAAACTTAAACTCATTTGATGGTTTATTATTTGTAGACTGTAGATTTTTTGTGCTTCGATAGCAGTGCCATGATATTTGCCATACATGGCTTTGTAATTCAAAATTAAAAATCAAAATCAAAAATATTTTATTCAAAGTACATTATTTACAAGATTTTTTAGAACGTCATATTATTAATTCACTACCACCACTTCGGAAGGAGTTTAGTTATGGAGAAGAAGCCGCGCAAGAAACTGCATAACACACATTTGTTATAAAACATTGAATTAAAAACTGTAAGAGTAACAATGAGTTGCTTTTAGTATTTTATAATGAAGCGACATACAAAATGTATATAACTACTGAAGCATTCCCGAATAGACGACCCATCAAGTTCAAAAATATTTATTGAATTCGTGGTTCGATTCTTCCGATTAGCCCGTTCAAACAAATATCTCTTCTTCCGCTTTATACTATTTATTTTCCTAAATAAACCGCTTTAAACGTTTCTGCTTTATATGTAGTTGTATATTATGTATGTAAGTTAATAAATCGTAGTCGTTGTATGGTCAACGGTAGCAGCAAAATATTTCTGATGATTTTTTTATATGATCAAAGTAGCAAACGAGCATGCAGTCCACCTGATTGTAAGTGGCCATAATATATCAACCCCAGATAAGATCAAGTTGCTGGCTGAGGTTGACCACAGATGCGTTGCTACTCCTGAGGACTGAGTTGAAACGTCTCGGATAAGTAAGTCTCTCTTACCACACCCTTCAGACAAGAACACAGCAGTTAACACTGCTGTTATAAGGCAGAAATAGGCGTGGCGGTGATGCCGCCGGAGGCGAACTACACCGAGGTCTACTACCTTTGTTTGTACTGACGTACGGGGGAATATACCTATGGTTATATGAATTTTTACTATCAGTTATTTTGGTGTATTTTCC
>DWPV01006836.1:0-11193 GCA_018251915.1 Urbanus proteus proteus
GGTACATTGTACTTGCGTGCCTTATTGTTTTACGACACTAAATGCGTCTGTTTGTCTTTCAGCTAATGTCTGTATTTTGTTTAATGTTGTTAAGTGTAAAGTTTAAGTTTTGTAGGTAATTTGGAGTAAGCACAATTGTAAAGTTGTGACTTATAATATAGCTATTGTGACCATTGATTAACTATAAAGCACCTATAATTAATTTTGTGTTCTGTCATTAGTATAAAACAGAGTCGCTTTTCGCTATCTGTCCCTATGTATGCTTAGATCTTTAGAACTACGGATTTTGATGCGGTTTTTTAATAGATAGAGTGATTCAAGGGAAGGTTGTAGGTGTTGAAGGTGGAAGAGGAAGGAGGAATATGTAATAATGCGTGCGAAGTCACGGGCAAAAGCTAGTAGATTATAAGGTATTCCGGCCTAATTTTCATGAGTGATACCTGACGCTTTTGTGATCAGTTTCAGATGGATACTTTCCTCTCTTTCTCTATTCTCTATTCATATTTTTTTGGGCGTGGTTTGGTGTTTGATAGGATGCCGTTAGTGTCTAAATGTGACGTGGGGCATGTTTCAGAAACCACGATAAAAACACTTTAAACACCCAATATTACCCGTTTAGGATCCAAAGAGCATTATGTGCAAATTAAACTTTCAACAACAGTTATTCTTAAAGAATAGAAAAACCACTCTGCGACCATTTAAGATCTCTTAGATAATCGTCCCGGAAGATTTCCATCTCCTTTTTATCATAGTGCCTATAAAAAGAAAGAAAACGCTATCGATAGAAATAAATTGGAGAAAAACGCCATCGCAAGAAATAATAACGAAGGCAGAACTCCATAAACGGCGAATGTGAGCTCGCAAATCCCATGACCCTTCAATTTATTATGTGACACCTTACACAGACTATTTTCGCCGATCTACAACATAAAACATCATACATTACTCGTTCGATACCGCTAGTGTGGTATCACTTGTATCTTAACGAGCAATGTATATCGTTGTATAGAAAGGTGAGATGCAAGACGGATTTGCAGTAAAGGTTTACGTGCTCGCCATGGTAACTCGTGCATTCAGCGACATCCACAAATGGACGTTGATAGACCTCCTATTCCATAATAATTCACATCACATCCTACTCTTTCTTACCATTAACATTATAAGTGCGAGAGAGATGGAGTGCGTCTTACCTATATGCGATCTTCGTATGCTATGTTCGGAAGTGTCCACGGTAATACTATAATTTATTTTCTCTTTATTGTAATATATTTTTTACCAAGGGTGGACAGTATGTGGTTTTCTTTTAGCGCTCGGTTCTGGCTGGCAATATAAGACAGGAACTGAGTATAAGAGCATTTGGATTTTTTATGTAAGCCAAAAGTTTAATGATATTGATTTTTTTACACATAATCCGCTTTCTACACACATAGCCCCACAGTAGAATTTTCTCCTGTGTCGTGGGTGCCATGGACATACAAAGACGCATTCGCAAACACTCAGACCCAGAACAGAAATCTAAACTCATCATTCAGATATAAACGTAGCAAGTGTATTCGTCTTTTGTGTGTACACGGTATTATCTACATAGAAAATCCTAATAAGTGCAACTTAATTATATTAAAATATATTACGAATATTTTTGTTCGCCTTCATCATGACTTAAGCATAAACTTTCATATTTGCAAATAATATGTATCTATCTTATAATATATTCACATTGTACCGCATAATTCACATTTAAGATAAAATATTGACACGCACGAGCTTTCTATTCACAAAATTATTCTCCTAACGCGTAAAGGAGCTTATCTGATGCTGATTTTATCCGGCCTTCATATACTAAACAAGATAAAACTATCTGTTCGAAGCTTTCACTTCATTATGCCTACACTAATTACTAGGGGCCTGGTGTACATCTATATAATACAGTTTAACTGTTTGAATATTACGAAACAACTAATTGATTTTATGAAAGTTTTTGCGTTTCATATCTTTTAAGATTAGACTTTCAAAAACTGGCAAGTGTTTATTATTTTTATTTTATTTTAGATAGTCTCACTTTTTTGATTGTTCTACAATTATGAATTAATACCGTAATATTACAGATAGATAAATTAACACAATTTACAAAACAAATGAATGGGAACGATATTATTTGATTGGTAATTTTAAGTCTACCAAGAAAATAGATAGATCATCTTTTTAAGGTTTTGTTCTCAAAGAGGAAAAACAGAACCATATTATTAAGCCTCTGCTCTCTGTTCGTTTGTCACAGAGCTCCATTTCTTGCTAGACACTTGAAATTTTTGTTTCAAAACTCGTATAAAGAGCATTAAAGAATATTATGGCTGATTACGATCAATCTCTAGATATTGGCAACTATGTCGACGAAGACGGTAACATTAACTAGTGGGTTATTTCCTAAGTTCTAAGAGCTAGTCTATTAATGTTTCATACGAACTATTCAGCCTCGTCCTCAAACTGAGATATAGGTTACAGGAGTTTGATGTCACGCGTGTTAGATATTCGGTATTTAGCTCAGACATCAAAATATGGACGTAGCCTCTTAAAGAAAATGGGTCAGACCAAAAATATAGCCTTTTTTCAGTAAGCTCCTTTTGATTAAATATTTGTACATATTTTTTTTTTATTTCTAAGCCTTAATATGTGATAATAAGAAATAATTCATGTCATTCTTTGTAACTCTCTACGCAATTCCTACACGATACGATAAAAGTTCAGTTGAAATACCAGTCTTTTAAAATATATTCTTAAAATAATAAAATATTTTTTTAATAACTAGCTTGTATGTTTTCGTGACTTCTAGGCTATTAGTGTTAGCAACTTGTACTATTGCTGGACATGAGACTACTCAACTACCACTAGACTAAAGAAGTATCTAAGTCAACTGCTGTCAAGTCGTCAGCTGGTCCAAGGGCGCCCCAAAATCTTAGGTTTACCTGGCCTTAAAGCATACTCCATCACAAATTTAAAAGTAAAGCTTAGAAAAGGGTAAAATTTCACTTGAATCTTATGTAATCGTGTGTTTATTATATCAAAACTACCTTTATGCTCGCTTCACCCGCATGTGAAGTTGTCATTTTACGTCATACATGGAAGGCTTACGAGCTGTCACTTACACTCTCCGTTTCGATATGGTAATGTAACAATAATATTGTTTTTATAACTCCATGGTGCGTGGTCTATACAGACAAAGCCTATATGTGAAAATTTCAATTCATTTAATTGAATATCTACGTCGATATTTAATTATTGAAAGTTCTAACCTAGTGATTAATAATTGGGTCTCCCAATCTGGAGCTCCAAGTTTCAAATCTAAGGCACGTATCCCTATTTTTTTCTAGGTACTAAAATTCAATTTCAATTAGCTTTATCGGTCAATGATGAAATGATATTCCTTCGTTAAAAACCGACTTTCCTGTGAATTCTTAAAAGTAAACAATGCATTATTGCCAGCTGATGTTGCTTAAGACTACCCAAAATTAACCTAATGAAGTGCCAACAAACCTTTCCACAACCAGCTCCAACTCATGCCTTGCACCAGAACTAATGGTATCGGGAGAAGCAGGGATAATTTGCGATTCGCAACGCCCAACACCGTCACGCGCTTTCTCTGAATAGTTCAACAGTGTTGCGAGTTGTTTGAATAGATACGTCGTGTATTATTGTTGGATTATGATATGCACATGCGGACTATTAACGACTTCGCTTTAATGTTTTAGAGATTTCCTTATCTTAAGTATGTTATGAACGTAATTTTTATACACAAAAGTATTACGAAACAATGTTGTGGATACTTAACTTTGAATAGATGCAGTAACTAAAATACTAGCTAATTAGTGTTACGCGCTAGTGTGTTGTGGTTTGACGGGTGAGGTACTCATAGATACTTATAGGACAAAAACTAACTTGGTAGCAATACATACATCCCAAAAGTACTTCTTCTTTGCAATTTATTAACGGTTATTTAAATAAAATAAATGTTTTCATTGTTTCGTTGTCAATAGTGAATTTTATTAAAATTTCGATGTTCTTACCGAAAATATTCTTTAACCTAAAAAAATTGATTGTAACAAAAATTTCGGACAATAAAATTCTATTTTGCGAATTCAACTTAAATTTTTCGAAATATTTTTGCGGTAATTTCTTGGCGAAGTGGGTCGTCGATTGCGGAGGTTATCTGAAAAATATTTGCACTGAGAGAAATTTTAATCAATAAAGCTTAGGTCGAAGAGGGATTGAGGCTTAAAACAACTTCACGGAGTATTTTCCATTGCTAATACTTCTGCTAAGTGAGCGCCGGTTCGAGATTTATGAAACTTAAGTGATTAGTCGAACGAGTTAATCTGTAAGGTAATCTAATTTTCGTAGTGAACGATTTTTTATTTTTTACCTACCTCAGCATTTTTATCGGGTTAGAATTTTCTTAATGTTATATTAATAAAAAATATATTCATTTTTAGGAACGACCTCTAAATCATATTTTAAGAATTGCTATTTTAAAAATAATATCTCGTTCAAACGTAATATACCTATTTCAAAGAATATTATCGTTACATTTTGTTATGACAACCGTTTTTGAAAACAACTGGACACCATGATCTAACATGTCCCACGCTTCCGTGCGTGCATGAAACTTTATCACTAGCGGTCACCCATCCATCTAACGACCGCGGCCAACGTTGCTTAACTTTGTTAATCATTTGAGATCTACGCAAGCGTGGCTTTGCGCGCATACTTCAACTACCCATGATATTTGAACCCAGCGTACACTTGACACTGCTCTCATTGCGGTTGCAACCGCATACTGCATTTCATTGCAACCGCAACGTTATAATTAGCTAGAGTAGCTCCGGTTGCGTCTTATTAGGTGAAATAGATTTAGTTTTAATTATAGTTGTCTACTTTGTAGAATTCTTCTGATTAACGAAAGTCGTAAAGCACTTAGATGAGAAATGTTTTTAGAATTATTGCTGAGAAGAACCAGTATAGTTAGATCAGGGAGACGAGGGAGATACTGAAGTGATTCCCGTGATGTTCTCCATCCATTTTAGATGTACTTATTTCCATTTTAAATTATGGAGGATTTGCTATGTTGTAGGTATGTTTGAATAACATTTTCCCTTTCCTCCTGCAAGCTATAGCAAAAGGCAGCTAAGGGCTTAATCACGTGTTGTGATTTTTTCACTATCGATAAAGTTTCTTGGTCATAAGTATGTTGCCAATTTCAAATCCATAACTTGTTCTCAATATGTATATATAAATGAGTTTAATCGTCCTAAAGAATCAAAACAAAATCACATATCTACAAACATATTAACTTTACGATTTATATCATCAGAAAGCGAGTAATTCGACGATAACTAAATAAAACGACAATATATTCGTACAATGTTTGTATCCAACATAAATTATGCTATTTATGAATCTTTGTTACGGCTACTATCTCCGTAAAGTCTATAAACGCACCCATAACGCATCTAAACTTGTACGCTCACAAAGCAGTAATCTTTAGAAAGTACCGATCATTATAATGGTCTGTATAAAATACCAGCTACGACACGCAGTTTCACCTGTGTTTAGTGTCTTAAAATCGTATAAGTCAGGTTATATCTTCGTTAATTAACGGCAATTTTAGTAGACTTACCTTACGTATGAGTATCTGTACTTGAGAGAGGTCAAGCTGTGTCTCTGGTTCCATATCAGCGATGTTTATTAACTTTAGCTTAAAATAATTCTATAGAAGATATCTATTTAAACGAAAAAAATATTTTCAAATCGGGCTGAAAATTTTAGATCTTACTGCTTTTGCACAGTCTTATCAGCTTTTTGATTACAGCATAGACTCTATGCCATAGAGTATAAATGTATAAGTTTTTATGCAAGTGACAGCTTACATGTCTATTGTCCATGGATATTCGATAGTTTCCATAGATAATAATCGTACATTAAAAGTTGTTTCCCACGATTATTTTCAAAGATTATTATTAATTTTAGATTAAGTTATGTAAAAACTTCTTTTACCGCTTGTAAGTGCTTTCAAATAGAGAAAATAGATGTTAACAGCTTCTCTATAAATTGACTGTAACTTAAACTAAACAACAGCGTTATAAATACTAGAAATGAAAAGAGCAGGACCGATTTCACTTCTATTAAGATACTGTTAATCTGGTAGGACATTTTATCCCGTTTATGTATTCAGATTACAATAATAAATCCTAGAGCTACTATATCTCCACCCCAAGCGAGCGTCTTTAATCAAACTTGGATAGTTTTGTTCGTCTTAACCATTGGTCGGAGAGGCGATGGTAAGCGATAAGCGTTAAGTAGCTTCTCAAAATTGTTTTTTCATATAAAAATTGTTTTTAACACATCTTAGATGCTTATCAGAGGCGTAGGAACGCCTGAGTAGGAATAGTCCTCAGGGGTAGCAATGCATCTGTGTTCAACCTCAGGTAGGACTTTGATCTTATCTGGGGTTGATTACAAATGACCGTAGGCGACAGTCAGGCGGTCACTTAAGATCAGGTCGACTGCATGTTCGTTTGCTGCTTTAATCATATAAAAAGAAGATAATTTTGATCTTCACGTATATCGTCGTATACGTCGTATATAGTTACTATAGGAAGTAGCATGTGGGCTACCAGTATGATCAGCTTAGCATACTTTAGTTAGTGCTTGCCAGTCATTGAGACACGTAAATTCTGTTTCGTGAGTAGTGATTTTTTTTGTAAAATTTCGTAAACGTGCCTCGTTCGTTGTTTACAATAAAAATGCGGGTTTCTTATTGGTAAAAATACAATAACGTACTGATTCCTATGTGTTTTTTGGCTTCATCAGTTCCCATACTAATCGTCTCGTATACCACTTCCTGTTGTCTCTTTGTTTCAAGATCGGTTACATTTTTTTGTGTATGCTCGTTTCTCGTTCTCAGTACGACAATGATACTTTCAACCAATACGAGTTATATCAGCCTTGCCTTTTACCGCATAACGCATATCTAATGCGTCAAAAGCTTAGCGTTCCAAGAGTTGCTATTTGCTACAAATAATAATACAATCATTAATCCACTGGGCTTTATTATAATATTACCTTAGAATAATAATGTTTTAGGCCATTGTTTATTATGTTGGATAATTACAATAACAATCAAGTGATGATAATTAAAACCGTAGTAACGAAAATAGACAACTTATTCTCCATGGTCCGCAGAGTTTCGCTAGCCTTCCTTTATTGTATTAAATCTTCGCCTTTGAGAATCTTATGTTAAGTGGTTACCATCCTACAAAGGATTTTCTTACCAAAGGAAGCGTAAATGCTCTTCAGACTTAGAACGTCCCTTTTTTTAAGAGTCACATGTGATTTTGGGGCAAATGCCCGAGATTGAAAGAAGTAGGTACATTCCAACTTTTGCTCGAAACGGATCTTCAAACTAGTACATCGCGAGCCGCAGCCGCAGACCGCAGCCGCGAGCCGCGTCGCCCCAGCGGAACTAGTTATTTGAAATTAATTACCGACACATAAACTAAATCACGCGACATTTGCACCACAACTGGGCGGGCGACTTTCCAGTAAATCCGCCGTGTCCGCACAATTCGCGTCGCTCCTGTGTACGACTTTCCTGTTTGCTGGGTGGCAGTGGTTCTCAAATTAGTTAATTTTATATAATCAAAGGAAAAGAAAGGTTTTGAAGGTGGGGGACTTTTTGTGGTTTGATTTCGGCGGCATCCCCGCTACACTGGTTTCTGCCTAACAACGTAGCTGCGTGAACGCTGTATCTAAACTTACGTTGTCTGTACATGTTGATACTACAACAATGCAACCACTATTATAAGTTTAACTCTAAATAAAAATCTTCAATAAAAATCTCTTGATTTACCAATGTTTACAATGGTTTTCCTTGGTGTAGTCTTGGAGATAACAATTATTTCCTCGTCCTCATTCCAGTTATCTCATTCTGATACCTTATACAGTGCGGTTATAGGGTTAAGTTTAAGTTAAGTTAAGGTTATAGCAGTGACTTTCAGTTAAATACTCGACTAATCACTTCTGATATCTTCAGATCGAAAGTTATAATGTGAGAACCGCTGTCCCAACCTACTGCAAATTATTGCGGGTAGTATAACACTCGTAAAGTATAGCGAGCCGTTGTCGCGACCGGAACGCCGATATTGATCTGGAATGTACCATATTGATCTGGAATGTTCGATTCTTGTGCCAATGTCATGGTTGGAATTTGTTTTATTTAACATATTTCGTGCGTAGGTACACTTGTTAAGTTAATTAATTTGTTAAGTAAGCCATACCCAATATACTTTTAAAAGAAAAGTTACTTCAGTAAGGGATATTAGAATTCTAGAAACCGCATTGTCATTGACACTAAACTCGTCTTTTTATGAAATTGAAGTAGTAAATTATTATGGAGTCCTGTTAAGTGTCACTGTAGGCCATTAACATCAAAATCAACACCAAAAAGGACTGGAGTTCTACCTGATGTCGACTCTTTCGCTTTTTTATTCCTGTGGGCTTTTAAGCTACAATATAACAGAAACTTGTACTTATAAAGAATTGCGCTTTATCTAAACTTAATAATCTCAAGGCTTTAGTTATTTTATTGCCATCTGTAAAAAATTTAAGCATTAAATACGAAGTTCAATTATAATTATCAACAATCAGGAGAACCTAATTGGTTCAGCTTATTACTGTAGAAAGACGGGTGTCGCGTTTGCAACATTGTATCTTCAAACCTGAGACCATCAGATAAATTCTTCATAAATTGATATTTAATATCGAGTTCTTGGTAGGCAGTGGAGCCTAATGGATTATATTTCAGCCACTTTACATGATTCGATCCCAGGGTTTATACTTAGAAGCTATATGTGTCATTTTATCTATCTGTACTTTGAGGTCCACTGGTCATAGACCGTTATTGGGGTTTCTGGTAATAGTCACCGCGTCTGACTCATTTTGGTGATGACATCGAGGGTCTATGTTACCCAAGAAGACGCTGCTGTCCATCTATTTTTTAGGATCGAAGTAGCAAACGAGCATGCAGTCCACCTGATGGTAAGCGGCCACTGCCTCCAATGGACATCCATAATCAACCCAGATAAGATTAAGTCCTACCTAAGGTTGACCACAGATACGTTGCTACCCGTGAGGACCGAGTTGGAACGCCTCGGATAAGTATGTCTCCCTTACTACACCCTTCACACACAACTTTTACATGCACAAAAGTTTTTCAAAGGTTTATAGGTCAAACATGGACGGTCACTGAGCCAAGAAGACTTCATTTCTAATAATTTGAGAGAAGTCCCCTATACTGAATGAGGGTATTGATGACAAATAGCTTATACTTTGGCACTAGGAAATTATACACGATCGCCTAAGTTCAGCAAAATCAAAGGACATTGAACCAGTAGGTTATCTAGTGACCCGTAGAGGCAGAGATTACTTCAGATTTCCGTAGAGTATCGAGGCTGTCTAATAAATAAATAACGTTTCACACTCATAGCCCCACAGTAGGATCTTCTCCTGTATCGTGGGTGCCATGGACAACACACAAGACAAGGACACACACCCAGACCAAGAACGGAAATTTAAACTCATCATTCAAATTTCCGCCTCGCTGGGAATCGAACCCAGGACCCTCGGATTAGCGCTCCGGCGTGTTAACCATTGCGCCATCCGGGTCGTCTAAAAAACTAATGCCAAATATATGTATCTTGAAAGAAATAATACTAATACTTATTATTGTATACAACTTTTTATTTTACTATTTAACACTATTAACTTAAAATGTACAATCACATCTAAACTAAGTTTGTCAAACGTTCAGGCGCGATTCCTAATGTTGATATTTTTGAACATTAGCACAGAGAGTCAATATACATCTTGAAATTCTTTTTTTAATAAGATAATTTGAATTTAAAGTTATATTTAATTTCCATCTATCTCTTGTTTTTCATTATATTTTTTATTTTCATCACATACTCAATCAGATGATGATCAGAGGTGCATACCACGCACCCCTGATCAAAGTTTATGTACAAAACAAACATGTTTTTTACGATAGGTGATTACTGTTGGGACTAAATACTAATGGGACAACATTATAGGACTAAGAATCACGCCTTGAGGAACTCTTACGATGAGGCTATTAGAACTTTAGTTTGAAGTTTGGTTTGATTCTTTTCCCATCGGTTTCTTTGTTATTTATCAGCATCTTTATGTACCTTCCTTGTTGTGACATAGGTAGAGACAAACCCAACGCTTCACAATTGCGTACGATTTCTGTACACCCATGCAAATCTCGATTTCTCACTGGAACAACATAAATACAGGTTATAAGATTGAATCTAAATGTTTAGACAATTATGGTACCATAACTACATCCATTTCTGTACTATACGTGTCGTAATGAGAGAGAGAAGTGAGGTAACCACAGAACTAGAGTGGTTTTGGACGTTCAAAAAGCATTCTATATGCATCACCTTTGAATAAATGAGATTTGAATTAATAATAACTATAGATTAAGTTTTCATTCTAGTAGGTTCTAAATACATACAACGTCACGATAAACTTGGTTTATTGATATATTTTAAAATTATATATCAACATTTTGAAACTGAAGTATCAGGCTTTAGTTTTCAGTTTTAATGAACATTAATATAAATATTATCCATTTAATGGAATAATTTATAATGAATCTGCATATCTAATTGTAACAAATATAGCTGATTATAACTAAATGGAAGGTACAACAAATTTGGTTTTAATTTAAATATGACGTGAGTATGAGTAATACTGACTAATGTGCATTTATTATTCTTATCGTATTAAAATTCCATTTGCGAAATTAAATGTGATTTCAATTATTTAAACCGTGATAGTATCTTGACTGTGATAGTTATCATCATCATCAATCCATTATTGTCCCACTGCTGGGCATGGGTCTCCTCTCAATGAGAGGGATTTTAGGCCTTAGTCCACCGCGCGGGCCAAGTGCGAATTGGCAGACTTCACACACCTTTGAGATTTTTTTCCTTTTTTTTAAGAACTCGCAGATATGCAGGTTTCCTCACTATATTTTGTTTTCACCGTAAAGCAAGTGATAATTAATTTCTAATACGCACATAAATCAGAGGTGCATGCCCGGGATTTGAACCTCGG
>DWPV01006837.1:0-11191 GCA_018251915.1 Urbanus proteus proteus
TCACAAATCTTGGCACCAAGCCGGAGTCCTACTGAAATCCTCAGAGTTGAGGGATCCAGAATGGTGCCAAGATTTCGTAACCAGTATTTAAATACATATAATACATATAATACATATAATATTATAATTTTGCTGTTATAATAATACATGATTTTAGAGTATTTTTGTAAGATAGTCCAAATATGTTATTAAAAGTATTAAAAATTTGTTTAAAAAAACCTTTTTCTATGATGTTAATATCACTTTTTTCCTTTTTCAACAATTATAGAATTTTTGACCATAAAATAATATTGTACATTTCTATTCTTTGTTTACTCTGTGGTCGTAGCAGATAACGCCAGCAAATGACACGTAATTACAGCGTATGCGCCATAATTGTAGTCCATAAACCTATAACACTGGCCAAAGCGTATAATCAGATTTATATTAAGCAAATAACGTCTAAGCTCACACCATGAGTAAAAGCCATGAGGAAATTTGTAAATATTAGTAATTTTATTTAATGGTTATTGTAAATAAGTAGGAGTAAGTGCAGGTTACCTGATGTTAAGTAGTTGTTGAAGTCCATGAAAATTCATTACCAATATTTCTTACGGTGGAAGTCCCACAAGAAGCCAGTCGTATCCTTTCGGATATTAATCGATATTAAAATATTGAAACTATTATTTGTGAATGATACGTCTATTACCAAAGAGACCTAACGAAAGATAAAAATATTTATTTAAATAAGTGATATATTCCTTTTTTTAAATAAGTGACCTATCAAACCTCAGGTATTGTTAAGCAATAAAACCTGAGGTATGAATAAACTTTAGAACAATGTTTCAGGCTTTGATTATAAGAGTATATAAAATCAAAGGTTTCAGACATCGTATCTATTGCCTACCTATGTCATCATGTTTATCATAATTTACCTTTTATACTTAGGTCGTTTATTCAAATCACCGATTTTAACTGATTTCAAAATTAGACTCATTTACATTTTTAAAGTGTAAAAGTAAATTAATTTAATTGTAAAATTTGATTAAGCGCGAGCGGATAGTTCGTTTCCCGCGCATTTTCATTGACAAACGCTTACATAACATTTTTTTTTAATCAAGATAAAACGTAAATTTTAATTAACAGCCAGTGCAAGATATAAAATATTATTTAAAATATTTATTAACTTAATTGTTATTTTATAATACTAAATTAATATTCATAATATAAAACATAATCTTGTAATTAGTTTAGAACAAATTTACAATATGTAAACCTACAACAGTAAACCTATAACATAACAATACATGGTAAGTTAGCGAATATTCTTTACTTTTACGGCAATTGTTAAGTAAAATTGGCTATCGGATAAAAGATTTCTGAAAGTCGCAAATATATCTCTGCCTATCACGGTGGAGGTACTTTTCATTGTTCTTAACCTAAGTTATTGTATGCACGGATAGGGCATATCACGACTGCCAAGACGGAGCCGTGCTGTTTAGATAGCCGTATCTGAAAATAATAGATTTATTGATCCAGTTGAACTTTGGTTCTGTTTATTGCCACCCACAGGTCTAGGTTTACGTATAAGGTAATAGTATAAACAATAATATTATTTTCAGTGACTCTACTACTCTACTGACTTATTAGTTACAAAACAGATAGTAAATCATTATATTAAATTCTATTTATTCTATTCTATTCTATGATATTTGTGACGATGGAATTTTAGAATAAATTTCTTCGTCGAATAAATTAAAATGTTAGTTTCACATCCAACACTGCCATACATTTCCTAAACTCTTCATCAATCATTTTTGTGATGTGAAGTCAATTTAATAATAATAGTTCACATAATTAAAATGCTTTATCACGTTAACGTAGTAAAGAACTACGTATTTTGCACAGTACCTACTACAATATCGTCATTGAGTTACACTTAAAAATGTAGGTACCTATGTATCTTATTGTATGACTAAAAAAAATTTAAGTAATTTTAATTTTTTGCCTCTAGATCGTACAGCTGCAAACGTAAACTTGTTCATATAAACATGATTATGTAATTTTATACAAATTCAATGTTATCAATGTTTATGTTGAGTTATTCATCAGCATTGCCCTCCACATGCGCCGGCGCCGGCAACGGCGGTTGCGGCATATTATTAGAAATGCCTGTGGATATTGATTTCGATTTATTTTGCATCCGGGACTCGCATCTGAATAGATTATCAGTATCAGAATTACAAAACAAGTTTCCCGCCATAGGAGTGAACACACCGATACCTACGTATACATCGTTTAGTTACTAGTCTTGCTTATTTCTCTATTGAAGCTGTGTGTGTGCTTCAATAATAAGTAAATATTTTATGTGCCTTTTACAATTTACGTTAAATTGTTATCAACCCATTTTTATCGAATTACTGAACGTAATCATGCCAAAATACTTGGCCAGTCTTATTAACTCTATTAAAATCTTGTCAGTCCACTGCGCTGGTCAAGTATTTTGGTAGGCTTAGCACATCTTTAGGATTTCTTTATGATCCGACATATAGATAATGTCGATTTCTCGTCAAACCCAAAGCCGATTTATGGACACAATCCTTAGCTGAAGCCGATGCTGAAGGTGTCCGTAGGTCCCTTCGCTTCACTATTCCATCGTAATCTAGCATATTCGTTACAGTCCGTTCAATTTTGGCGCTTTTTAGTAACCTTCGGATTCGGCCAATATTTTGGCCCTTTTTCGACCCAAGTTTTGCCGAAGGTTGTTTTTTGGCCAAAAATGGCCGAAGCCGAAGCCAAATCTTCAATCGGACACTACATAGGTTTGCTCGGTATGTTTTATTTTACTGGCTAAGCAGGTGAAAAATATTTTAAAATAGTACATAACTTTTTATAAGAACAACCTTCAAACCACTAGGCTAAGTCTATCAAAGCTTTTCATGTGAAATTAGTTTGTACTTTGACGAGAATTCACATAAATAATTTATTATCTTAAACATTATTTTATTTTATTTCCATTATGAACATCATAAACATGTAACTTTGTATCAAAATTTACTTCTTTATATTTAATGTTGTTTTTTTAATAGATTTACGTTTCTGATATGAATTGTTAATTTACGTAATTGCAAGGACAAAAATAAAACAATGCGATGATGCTTTATTGTTGATTAAGTAGTTTTATATCTCAACCTTGTATTACTATACTTTAGTATTGCGGGAATTTGCGTTTTGTAAGTAATTTACTTTTAAAGTTCCGCACTGGCTGTTTCAGTAGGTAATCTACTTTTAATATGATTTATATCTATAAATATTTCTTGTCATAGCATATATTTTATTCATTACAAAAAATATGCTGGTTAAATGTTTGACGAAAGTGCTTGGTTTCTGTTATGTTCAAACCATTGAAAGGAAATAGTTTTAAATTGTTTCTCACATGAGCATGTTAGACATTCTAGTCTCTAACAATGAGAGCTTAATGAGAGGTACTAAGCAAAGTAATTTGTCAAGTTGACGGCCAGTTTTTGTTCAACCTCCCATCTATACAGACCAGAAATCTGGTATGATATAGGTACTTTTTGGTTATACGCCGTACACTTCTAATTACGTCATATAGGTCCTATGTAAAACTTGGCTCTACTAATATTGTTATCTACGAATATCTACTACTATAGTACTTATGTTTGTTTGGTTGCGTTTCATTATACATATCTATAAAAATAAATAAAATTGAAGTGTCTGTTTGTGATTTCAAGATATAATTTTTTTACTCAATGCATGTGAAAGTATACACGATACCTATAACGAAAATACAATTAAAAATGTTTTTGTCTGTCTGTTTGGTTGAGCTAATCTTCTAAACGGCTTAACTGATTTTGACGGAACTTTTACTGGAGGATAGCTGAAGGTCTAAGGCGTAACATAGGCTACTTTATATTTTAAAAAATCCATTAGCGCGCACTCCACGCGCATGCGCGCGCCGTGTCGGAATAGCGGGATGACATTTATGTTCAAAAATATGTATTCTTTTTTACTTTGTAAACGCGGGTGAAACCGCGGGGTTCAGCTAGATTGACATATAATTATTAAATATTTGAATGAAAATTAGCTGTATTCTTAAGAAAACCTCCTTCTCCTAATTTTATAATATATAATAAGTAACATTATTACATTTTTCTTTTTTATAGTTAAGTTATGAAGAGGAAAATCCGATTGATCTATTAATTTATTTTTCAGTATCTCTGATTATCTGTGCTTTATAACTGACATGCATAAATACAAACTATATAAAACTCCTTCTAAATTCATGTTGAGATACATCAAATCATCTCTTTAAAAATAAACAAGTGCGCTAGAGTATAACAGGAAGTATACCTGAATACTAAGTAGAATCGACAATAGGTCGTATTTTCTTATGCGATGTGCACATATCTTCTCACCCATTCTTGTCTTTGGTATTTGCATAGACATTATGAGAAACACTACTCATTTATCTATGTACAGTCAACACCCATTGTTTATCGAAATTACAAAAAGAAAGGATGCTTAGAACAATGTTGAACTTAATAGCGGACTATGAGTATAGCGTATTAGAATCTAACAGCTTGTAACTTTTACGAGTTACTACATATTTGTCAAGACTTATAATTCCGTTTTAAAACTTTTCGTCGGTATGAACTAATAATAGTTTGACTTTTATTAAAAACTAGCTGTTGCCCGCGGCTTCGCATGCCTTAAATTACATTTATTTATTTATTTATTGTCATTTTAAACTTAATACATAATAAGCCTAAGCTTTACATAATGAACCTTCCTCTTGAATCACTCTATCTATTAAAAAAATCATCAACTCCATTACATAGTTTTAAAGATTTAAGCATACATACGGATAGACAGCGGAGAGCGACTTTGTTTTATACTTTATAGTGATATTGAAATATCAAGATGAATAAGGCTTCATAAGGTATTTTTAATCATATTGAGTGCAAATTGACTGCAAAATTTCATATAAGTTAGATTGCATGCTCAATTAATACTTAAATCTTATAAAATCTATCATAGATATAATGCACAAAATGTTCTTACCTACGAGTACGAAAATGGACAACTTCACAGACGACGAAGGTTCAAGTTGCCATAGAAATGGCAAGTTGAGCCTGTCGTGCAAGTTTCTTATGCGGAAGTACGACCGCTACATCAATTACTTAAGGGTTAAGGGTAGTAATTACTAGAATGTTCTTACGCTCGCTGTGTTGTTCAAGTAAGTCTACAATGGTTATTTTAAGCCTTATAAGGAGTTTGAGTAGCTTTAGCAATAGTTACTTTTCTTCACAGTACATTTTTTTGATGAAAGTAGCAAACGAGCATGCAGTCCACCTGATGTTAAGTGGTTCCTGCCGCCCATGGATATCTGTAATCAACTACAGATAAGATCACAGTCCTACTTGAGGTCGACTACAGATGCGTTGCTACCCCTGAGGACTAAGTTGGAACGCCTCGTATAAGTATGTCTCCCTAACCACACCTTTCAAATCAGAACACAGCAGCGCTAAACTGCTGTTATAAAGCAGAAATAGATGTGGCTGTGGTGCCGCCGGAGTCGAACCACAAAGGGCTCTACCACCTAAAATGATGTGATGACGATGTGAGAACGGGGAAATATGCCGTATTTAGTCAACTTCAAGAATATACATGATGATACAGAATATACATGATGATCTTATGCATATGACTTATATATTGCAGTGCTAGGTATAAGTTGGGACGCTTTGTGTAGGTTTTAGATTAGGTACATTCACCTAATCATTCTCTATAATGGACGTCGAACCGGTAGCTTCTCCGAAGCAGAATTGGTAGTGTTACCCTTTTACAAATTTTGTGATGCAATTTAGGAAATATCAACGTCACACTATTTACATAAAACAGTTTCATGGAAGGTTGCGGCGCAAAAGACATATCTCTATTAGTCTACTAGACTTCTCTTAGCTCTCTGACTGACCTCGGGTAGGACTCTTATCGTATCTGGGGCTCATTACACATGTCTTCGGGCTGAGGGGTTATTAATCGCTTGGTGAATTTTAAGCACGTTTGGCTCTTCAATAATTTAATAAACATCTGAATTATAATTACAATGACAACTATAGAATTCCTATTGAAGAAGGTAATAATCATAAAGACTTATAATACTAATTTATGCTGTAATTGCTTTAATACTCACAACTTTAGTCGTGAGAAAGTTAATTACTCGTTACACGTTTAGTTAAAATTTCATTACAATCAATTACGACGAATTTATAGCCTGTAAACTTCAATGCTTGGTTTTATGATAAGTAAGTACGTCTCATTCTTAACAAGCGTCGTAAAATTTCATTTTATTATGCTCAGTCATTTTAATGAAATGTGAAATTGCTTTAGAACTTTAATTAAATGATATAATACTACTACATAGACAATCCTAGTCTACATATAATAAGAATGAAAGTTATAGGCTGAGAATAAAATTTTCCATAATTTCTAGAATTTTCTCTGATCCGATTGTATGCGTGTTTAAATCGCATAAAGGAATTAAAAATAAACAAAACATGTATTAAAAGAACATTATTCTTTACCTACCTTTTAATTGAAACCAATTTTCTTTATCTAAAGTTAATATAATTTAAGTTATGTTCCAGTTTTTTTACGCGGGTTCAATCGCGAATTACCGCAAGTTATTAAATATACTTCTTACTAACGGATTTATATAATGTTCATTCTTATATAGAACATTGAATCTTAAATTCAAGATTTTCTTTCAGTTGGTTTTAATTTCAATACATATTTTGTTGATAAGCCATTCTCTGCAATTTTAATGGATTTATTCTACAAAATACTTTAAAAAGCTAGAGGAAATCAATAACCTTACGCCTTGAGATCTTCATTCGCGATAGACTGTCGGAAAGTTCGAAGATTACCATAAATTAGCCATTGGTTACGGATGGAATTGGTAATTTCGCCAATCATTTGCTGGCGCGACTTCTCATCTACATATGACCGGCAGTATTTTAGAATTGGACTGATGTCATAGTATTATCTACTATGAAAGGTAATTTGTATGTAAATCAATGTTTTCGAGAGGTATTTTAGGGGCTTTCAAGTATTTCTGTATTTTCTTGGAGATATTTTTTAGTATCGGTAGGTATATTTTATGGATAGGTGAGGTATGTTTTTGGAATATATTAGAATTAAAATGTATATAATTGTTCAATCACAATAGACTGATGTCTATCTGATCAGTGTTAACTCGCATAGAGTTGAAAATGAAGAACTTAAACAGCTAAGTACCTTTTTCCCTACCGTCGTGAAGATTTATTTTTATTGTAATAGTCCAATTTCACTACTGTAAAAACTACTTGTATTTGCCTCTTTGTAATATAAAATTCGTTGTACTGTAAAATAGACATATTGATTTTGTATAATTTTTTGTTTAATTAAATAAACTGATGTTTTATCTTAACATTTTGATATGAATTGTCGATATGCTGCGAAATTATTATTTATGTTAAATATTAATGTAAAAATATCGATTCCATAAAATCGGCCATAAAATTATTATTTAATATAAAATTTTGTTAAGTATTTTTTTATTATTATGATTAAAGGAAAAATAGAAGTATGCTAACAATGTATGGAACGTCGGGAAAAGCCGGCAGGCGGTTGCAAGCGACTGGGTAGGGTCGGTCCATTTCTGCCTGCTTGCCCTCCGAGTACGCTACGATCGTCTTCATGGTGGACAGTGTCTTCGGCCTTCGGTCACTCCAACGCACCTCGGGATGCCATTCATTGACACACGCGATCCAGCTCACGCAAAATACTGTCACTCCCGCCAACAAAAACTTTGTCACTCGGACAAACTTCCTTGCGGAACACGGCATTGCGGTTACTGTTCAATGCATTTGAGGAATTGAGAACTAAGGATGTTTTGGGTATGTTAGGGTACGTCGACAGCGTGGTGAGGCCGTGGTGTCGCGGATGAGCGCGGGGCGCATGCGTTCCGAGCGCGCTACCATGGCGGACTGCGGCGCATCAGCTGATAGCGTATCAACAATGCGTCCCTCCCGGCTAATCGTTCTAAACGCTTGCGGACGTGGAAGTCTAGTTTTCTATACCAGTTTTTGCTCGCGACTCCTCTTTTGCACGACGTGAACGTACTAAACATGACTCGTTCATAAAAATGCAATCTCACACGGAACAAGAATTTTTATGGCAAAGGCGCTGGACTTGTTATCTGGTCGTTTGTTTAATTGCGTAAGATCGATTATAAACGGGTTGCACTGTAATTATTGGGCTGGTCTGATGCTCAAGACGAAGCTGTTTCCACGGACGTCTCATTTACATAATAGCCTTATTTAACACGTCGTACCCAATCTGATATAATCTCTAACTCTGATAACTAAACTTGAAACTTTATCAGAATTAAAGGATCAGAAGACTCAAATGTTACTCATTACTAAACGTTTGCGTTGGTTCAGGCATCTTTATTTGATTTGCGATAACCATCCCTTACCTAAAGATATAGATAGATAGATATAGATTGTCGAGGCTTACTGTATATTCGGAAGTTATTAAGATACTGGATTTTAAATCGTATTGAACTCTGTAAATGCCTAAAGGTTGCTTGTATGTATGTTATATATAGTGAGATATTAAAGTGAGCTGAAATAGTTTCCTTGCTCTACAAATTAGGATCTATCCTTTTCGTTATTTTCGCGTACCTACTCCCTTTGTTATTTACTTCCTCTTACCAAATTTTAATATTTTGCGTCAATTTTATATAGCTTTTGTTTATATTTATGGTACTTTTGAAGAGTTTTATCATTGTTTCACTTGATCATTGTTTTTTGGATATTTGGTTTGAGCTCTGTACTCACTTACCACTTACCCACATACATTAGGCACCCTACAGCTCTGATCATTTTGTACTCTTTTATACATACTACGTACACTAAAATATAAGTGCTCCTTTTAATACTACGTGCTAAGTCATTCTAATACTACAGTATGTAACTCGATATTGTAGGCTGTTTTACAGTAAGTTATTTCGCATTAGCTAGCATCTAACAGGCCATCTTAAAACAATTTTCTTGGCCGTCAGCTAGAGGGTTTTGTTTCTTTTGTGCTGCCCGTCACCTGTATGTTTAACAAAGTATGGACCTCCCGTTTGCTAGATCTCCTTTAGTTAGATGAATCTTATTTATGCTGGTGTATTAATGAGACCTTTGGCACATTGTAGGTTTGTTACAATATGTAGCGTTGTACCGGAAGACATATAAGTGGGTACGTTTTGATTAGGTGAATATTACTATTATAAAAATGTTTTTTTGTGTTCCGTTACCTTATCGATTAGACTGGTAGTGAACCCATAGATAATTTGGTTTGGAAGGCGTTTGACCCAATTAAGGGCAATTAGATTTCTACAAAAAATTAATCGTCCGCTATAAAAAAGAGGTAAGCGAAAAAGGCTCTACCTATGCGAACAGTCAAAAGTATGGATTTAGTAGGTACAATATGATTTTGGATTTGATCTACATAACTAGTTGATAAATCCAGTAGAATACTAAAATATCTTATTTATCGAATAATATTTTATAAGTATTACATTTATTCCTTTTGATATGGTCGTGGGATGTTATTTTCTAAGTCGTTAAAAGGCACTTTATTACAACAACATAAACATCGCTAAGCTACTCTTTTATCGGCGTATTCGATAGACTTATAGTCAGATAAATTTTACTATCATAAGCTTTGTATATTGAACTGATTACTAACCACTCAGGTAGAACTTGTTTAGCTAAGTTGTTAATATACTCGTATGTAGCTCGTACTTAGACTTGCAGTAGTATTTTTTCTATTTATGCATCGTGGGAAAATTATATCTCTAACCTGCTCTTAGATGCCTATATAGATATTATGGTAAAAAACACGTAGGTACAGGAAATCTAAATATAAACATAACTTTTTTCTTTTGCAAGTGTAAAAGCGTTTAGCGCAGTGGCGAACCAGAGTCGAGGTTTCATGATGTAGCTAATTCACTATATGAATGAAGTTGTAGCCTGCACGCTCTGCACTTATAAGTTATCAAACCAAATGGGTTTCTTGCACATTTTTGACAAAAAATATAAAATAAATTATTTACACATCAATTGAATTATTAATTTATAATTCCTTAACGATTATTAGAAAAGATATGTAGCTCCGAAATAAGTGCGTCAAGTAGGTTCTAAAGTCGAAATCCAACACAAGGATATTATCTACATCGTGAGTGCCATGAATACATCGTCGTCAACCCATTAACGTCCCACGGCAGGGCACGGGTCTTTCCTCTCTGTGAGAGGGATTTATGCTTTAGTCCACCGCGCTGGTCAAGTGCGAATTGGTAGACATCACATACCTTTGCGAACTTTTTAGGAACTCCCAGGTGTGCACTGTGTGCAGGTTTCCTCATGATGGTTTCCTTCACCGTTAAAGCATTCAGAGGTGCGTGCCTGGGATTAGAACCTTGGACCTCCCGATTATGAAGCCAAGTTTCAACCATTAGGCTATCACTACCATGGATACATATAAAACTGAAACACATAAACCCAACAAAGAAATCGGAATTCATCATTCAGAATAATCTAGCCGGGAAATGAACCCGCCACCATATAAAGTTCTTTTCATCAGAACGATTGTTTGCAACTCGGTGTTGGCCGTGGTTCGTTAATTCGTCGTTCGTGAATGGCCTGTATGCAGCGAACCGAGAGACGCCGAGGTAAAACATCTTAAATACACTTATCAAGTTATCATAAGCCATTCAAGTCAATTCATGATAATGATGGAAAATCTGTGACCAAAGTAATGCATTACGTAAGTATATTAGTAAATTAGTTTCGGGTAATCAATTGAATCATCTAGTCTCTCTTATTACACGAAAATAATTATGAGGGGAATAAATTTATTTAAGGTAATTTTTAAGGTGGTAGAATCTTTTGTGGATCGACTCTGACGGGACCACGGTCACACATAAGAGCAATATTGGACGCCTAATCTCATCGTGGTTAACTACAAAATACTACAAATGGGCGGCAGTGGCCACATACCATCTAATGGGATTTAAAACTATGAAAAGGTAACGTTTATAAATAGCTACACGTGTGAAGGTGCATGAAAACATGAGGCCTGTAATATATTCTATTCC
>DWPV01006838.1:0-11190 GCA_018251915.1 Urbanus proteus proteus
CAGGCTTGGTGAAAAACAAACAAAGTTATAGAGTAACAAACATCCATCCATCCATCCTCACAAAATTTCAGCTTTATAATATTAAGTAAGATTGTGAATAAAACTAAAAGAATGTAGAAAAATACATGGCTATACCACTCTTTCATTCAATCCTTACACATCTATACCACAGAAGTCAACATTTTTAAAGGCATAATTTTTAGCATTTTAGATATATTCCTGCTCTTATTTACTTCTTGTTAGAAACAGCTTACAAGTGGTCACTGCCAAAAGTGACAGTTATCAACTCAGAGACAGGAGTCTTATCAGAAGCTGATCACAGATGCAATTAAAAACCGGAATAATAATTATTGTTCAAATCTTGTACAAAAGTGAAGGCACTTTTTAAAACAGTCAGGTTATAACAGTGTTTATGTAAGCGGAAAAGACATGTTGCCAAGTTTTAGTTTTATCTCCCTAAAATGTGGAAAATACATAAGTACTTTAATTAGATACTAATGACGGTGGAGAAGTACTGGCTAAAACTAGCATAGTTTATTATGGTGTGTGCGTGATTCCGTGTAAGTACAAAAAAGTAGCATATATGCATATATAAGCATATAGTTTTTTAGTTTCACTCAAATACAAGACATTGAGTAATCTATCTATTTGATCTATATGAGATTATGATGTAATGTCAATTTTATAGGTACAAGATTTGACTTACCTCTGAACTACCATAATTCTCATCTTTAACATTAACATCGTCCTGCAAGCAAGCCTCAACATTCCCTAAGGCAGTAGCATCCCGGCTGTCCATGCTGCCACCGTCATCAAAGTTGGGATAGTCGTACGACACTAACGAGTCATCAACATTCTCATGTTTAACTTCAAGTAAACTTGTTTCTTCTCCGATCTCTGATTCTTTTAGATTATTTTTATCAAATGTATCTTCATTTTCTATAACACTATCTTCAGGTATCTCTCTCTTTATTTCCAACTGTACATTTTCAAAAGGATTATTGTCAACACCGTCTTCATTAATTAAATCATCACTATTCAAATTCTCTGGCTTAATTTGTACTATAATGTTGTTCTCAAGAACATGTTTCGTAGACTCTAATTTAACATTAACATTATAAATTATATCAGAATCATTTATACTAGTGTGTGTTTGTTCATTCTCGGGAGTTGCCATTTTGCTGGAAAAAGAAAAAAATATATTTAACAGGTAATTCGAATATTTATATTTTCTTAAATCTCAAGTCTAATTTAAAATCTCAGGAAGTTTAAAAATAATGGTAGTTCAAAAAATATATTTTCCATAAAATTTATATGTATTTTTGATTAACACTGAATAAATAAATACTGAATAGAAATAAATGCGAATATAAATGTTACACTTGATATGTACACGTTTGTCCTTCAAAAGAAGTTTTAAGGCACATACGTCGCAAGAAAACAATAAGGAATTAATTAACTTACCTTCAAAGTATTTTACTTTTAGTTTTGTGGTAGAATATACTTCAGTCGATCATTATTGCTTGTAAACCTTGATACAGTTCAGATAATCTTATTAAACTGCCTTAATTAATGCTTCTACAAGCTAGAAGGAACACTATAATAATAACTTCTAGTCGTAATTGGGCTTACGATTCCATCATTTGTCACTAATTATTAGTTATTCAAAACAAACGATTGTGAACGATTAATAATATTGAACGTCATTTAATTCCACATTGAACACGCAGTAAATAGATTTTCTCAAGCATAGTTGAATCAAAATAAAACCGATAATTCCAAATCCAAATTGGTCTAAGTAGAAGGGAAATCTACCGCTCACCAAGTAATACTGTAAAAATGACAGCTATGCTTTTTAATACGCAGTTTTTTGACATTCAGCCAACCCAATATCTATTGTTAACTCGAAGTTTATGTAACGTCATTTGCAATAAATGTTCATAAATATTATAAGATTTAGTTTTGAAACTCGAATTCAATAGAAATTATTAACCAGTCACAGATGGATTAGAAAATTAATAACATAACATAAAATCTGTAAATTTCCACTTGACGATCGTGACGTTTGCCATATTGGCATCTCATTTTTTTCCCCAAGAACAAAAGAGATATCAACATAATTAATTTCGGGTACGAATTGGAACGCGTTCATGTAATAAAATGGCGACTTGTGTAATATTGAACGTTGTTGCTGATTTCTGAATGCTTCTGAAACTGAATTGTTATAAAACACAACGCAAGAACGCATCGATAAGAAATTGGTGGTAAATTTAATCTGGTTTTATTATTGTTGATAATGTTGAAAAATTTAAAATAGCGTAAAACGTTGTGGGTGACTTTTGGTTTGTAATTTCAGAATGATTTTGAGAATAATTGCAGCCGGTAAGAAATGGCGAAGGTTGTGGATTTGCAATCAGTTGTTAAACATATTGTGAACGGGACTTTTAGCGAGAGCCTGTGCCGAATATGTCTTTTGCCTTTGGGAGAATGTTACGAAGATGTTTTCACGAAAGTGTGTAAGGACGACAAGGAATACTGCATTGCAGAGATCTTGGACGAGATTTGTAACGTGAAGGTTAGTTTTATTATAAAGTAAATAAAGAAAACAAATATATTACTTCAAATTAAAGAGTATTGAAATCATCATAGCAGTGATAGATGGTTGAAACTTGGTCTCTCAAACGGGAGGTTCCAGTTTCAAATCCCAGGCCTCTGATTTATGTGCTTATTAGAAATTAATAATTATGACTTGCTTTAACATTGAAGGAAAATATTGTGAGGAAACCTGCACGCCTTAGTGGTCTCAAGGTCTCAAGTTCTAAGTTTAAAAAGTTCTTAAAGGTGTGGACTAAGGCCTAAATCCCTGTCACTATGAGAGGAGACCCGTGCCCAACAGGACAATATAATGGGTTGATGACAATACCATCACAAATTTTCTATCTGTGTGGTGTTGGTCTTGTATAACTACACTTCCCGTCTTCCCGTGGATGTTGCGGGAGGTGATAAAAGCCAATATCCAGATGAGCAGCAAAATCTAGCATCAATTTTTTTTAAGTTTATCCACTTTATCCAAGTCATTATAAGCTTTAATATGTTTTGTATGTAATAATTATTATGTTTTTTTTTACCCATTGGAGCTCTTCAACATCTCTTTATCCCTTCTAGGGTCGCCTGTCGAAATTTTCTAGTGAATCAGGTCATGCGATCTCAGAAGAGATATAGTATATAGATTGTATTATATTAAACTTGCCAACTTTCCTTTTATTGCAGATTTCTTCCTCAGAACGGTACAATGTTTGCTCAGAATGTTTTTTTGAAGCTTCATCAGCCTACAAGTTCTACCTCCTATCAAAACGGACAGAAGAGGTCCTCCAAAACTATGTCAACGAGCTTAACCAACACATTGGTTCCTTGGATGTACCTACAGAAAGTAGTTCAGACTATATATGTATCAAATTGCCCATCATGGTACCTAAAACAGAAATATTTGATTATGATTTAACGGGAATGTGTTTGCATAATAATGACAAGCAATTTGAAGATTTGCAAACTGTGGGATCTGAGAAAAAGTTACTAGCTGAATTGGATAATAAGATAGGAATAAAAATGGAGAAATTTGACGTAACAGAGGTACCTCAGAAGAAGACTGATAATAAAGATGACAACTTAATTATAATATTTGAAGATAATGAGCCATTTTATTTTAAACCACAAGGTGACGGCTCCTTACTTCCATTATCAAAAGAGGAAGCAAAAGAATACTATAACAGTTTTAATGAGACCAAAACCCCTGAGAAATTAGTTAATTATTTACCAAAAAGACGAAGAAGGCGGAATCCTATGGACTATAAGAGTTGTAGCCGCTGCCCCATTAAATATAGATTTGTAGCTAAATTAAAGGAACACATGAAGATTGATCATAACATTGATATGTTCTTTTGCAAGGTATGTGCAGTTTTTGTCTAAAGAAAATAAAACTGAAGTTATTGTTTGTTTTATGCTATATATAATAGTCTAGTTAAATAGAATTAACATAATTATGAGGAAGAAAAAAAAGTAAAAATGTCATAAATATTGCAGCTATAAGCTTTTTTTGTGCCCATTCAAAGTTTGAAAACGAGCTACCCTCCATGCGGGAGGGTGGTGGTGAATGCTCATGCATGCCAATGCGGCCGTCCGCACTGGTTATGCGGGACTTACGCAGATACCTACATGCCTACCCACCAAACACCACCAGAGGTTGGTTTTAGCCTTATGGGCCCTTAAGCTTTCATCTGATAAGACCCCAAGGGGCTAATGAGGGGAGCCCTATGGATTGAACCCTGAGGACTTTACGCTTTGAATAAGTATGTTCCCTATATTAACATGTTTCAATAATTACTTCCAGGTATGCAAAGCAATATTTGAAAGTGAACAAGAATTCAACAACCACCTAAAGACACACATGAACGTTCACAGATGTTCCATATGTGATGCTGTGTTCAAGAAACGTGAAACAATCATAGCCCATTTAAAATCTCATGAAGAGACGAGAAAGATGAGACAGTCCAAAGGTGCCCACGTCTGTGAGATTTGTGGGTGGATGTTGAAAGATGCTGAAAGTTTGAAAGAACACCATGAAGATAAACATGTGAAGAAATATACGTGTTATTATTGTGGACGTATGTACAAGGGCGAAATGAGCTTCGATATGCATATAAAGAAACATGAATCTCTTATAAATTTGAAGCAGAAGTAAGTAAAAGTGTTTTAAACTTAGAGGACCCATAGCATGATAGTGTTTAGTTTTTCCCTTAGGGTATGGAACCCTTAAAATTATAGTATGAAATGTAGTAGGCCTGATGGTATTGTCATAACTGTTGCCCATGAACATCTCTAATATTAATATAATCATACCTCCATAAATATATCAACTCTATAAAACCTTTAATGGATTCATCTATACTTTACAAATGTGTCGCCATACTTAGGTACATGTAAGTCAGCCTACATCCACACTCTTGCCGAATTGCAGGTACTCTGTTACTCAATGCAAATGTAACTACCTACCTACCTACCTACCTACTACTAATACTACCTACCTACCTGTTCGACTATATTTGCAAAGAGAACATAATTATCTTAAACAATAATATCTTTTTTTTGTTTGTTTTGTTTTTGTTTCTTTTTATATATAATTACTTAGTTTTAAATAAAGTAGAGTCTTAGTTTATAGTTACTCATATTATATTGTAGTTTTATATAAAATATGTAAGTCTTAAACAAATAAATAACTAAATAAACTAATCTTTTCAGACGTGACGTAATATCCGGCAAAAAGAACCTACCAAAAGACAAGCCATCCCCCAAAAAACGTCGCTACACGTGTAAGATCTGTTCCCGCAGTTTCGTGGACGAGCGCTCGCTCATGTGGCACGAACGATTGCATACTGACGAGAGACCTTATACTTGTGATGTGAGTTGCATGAGTTTACAGTTTATTTCGTACTAGTTTATGCCCGCGGCTTCGCTCGCGCTAATGTGTACATTCGCACAAAGAAGTCGTAGGTATCAAAGTAAGTAGGTTGTAGGTATAAAAGTTACTTTTCTATCCCTCGGGAGTTGTACGTTATTTTGGGATAAAATGTACTCAATGTTCTTTTCTGGACCCCTCACAATGTGCGTGCAAAATTTCATAACGATCAGTTGAGCAGTTAAGGCGTGAAGGCGTTACAAACAAACAAATAATCGGACTTTCCCATTTATGATAATAAGGATTTGATGACCCGCGAGTAACAACCAATCGGTTTTAATTGGGTCCGATTCCATCACGACAGATATCTGAAAAATTAAATAGATCCCTGTTATGGGTTTGGGTGTTTTTGTGTATCTATGGCACCCACGATACAGAAGTAAATTTTAGTAGCGATATGAATGTAGTGTCTTTAAGGGGTGGGGGCGCTGGGAAAAAGAATTTGGCATTTTTTAAATGAGATTGAAAATTGAAATAATGAACCAGCATTCCATTCATTTGAAGGTAAGTCATTGCCATCTAAAAGCACCTTTATAACGAACAGCCGTTTTATTTTAATAACATATGTGTTGCCACATTCCAGTAATAAAATGGTTCTCTTGTTTAAAAATGGGCCAGTAACCACACCCATTTAGAAGAAAAAAGCAAGAACGCTTCACGCAAAAAAATGGGTGTGGCCACAATACTTTTTCTACCATTTTGCGTGTATTAAACTAGATATGTGGTTTGCAGGTGTGCGGCAGAGGCTTCGTCTCCGTGAACCGTCGCAACCAGCACGCCCTGTGTGCCCACACCGCCCCGGCACGCCGCTGTCCGCTGTGTCCCGCGCTCTTCCACCTGCGCTCCATGGTCAACACGCATATCAAGAAGGTAAACCTGTATGATAACATCAGATATAATGGGTTGATGAAAAAACAGTAAATTTCGCCAGCCTAGCGCACAAGAAAAAAAAATCGGTTGACATTATTTTTTGTTGACAAATACGAGGAGCCCATCTTAAGAAGTCATGCCTGCTTAGAATTGTTATCTTCTTTAATTCTCTTTTGGTACGAGTTGTGTAGGCTGGTTCCGTTTCGTAGCAATTTTACCTACAGCAATGTCTAAGGACGTTCTTATCCCATAAAGACTGACCGCAACTCCAGAGATGGCGCCACTAGTATTTCTGAATCACGCTATTGAAGTATTCTCAATACCTTACATAAGAAAGCTCCGAACTGAGACTGTCAAAGCACGACCACTCCCCAGGCATCTTCATCTAACAATTTCGTGGCTTGTGATATCTTAACAAAGTTAAGCGGCCTTGAGCAATATTAGAGCTCTGATTGGGCATTGAGCATATTTTATGTCAATACTCTTCACTCACACGCACAAGGTACACAGTATACGCACTTAACTAACCCCATTAAAACTGTGAATGGCATAATTAATTAATTATTCTAATTATTATAAATGCGAATATGTGTTTGTACAAATGCCTTAACTGACTAAACCGATCGTTATTAAATTTGGCACACACATTGCCGGGGGTCTTGAAAACTTTCATCCCGAAAAATACTACTCCCAAGGGATAGAAAAATAACTTTTATAGGTATAAAAGTTATGTAGTATTGTGTACAAACACATATTGTAGGTACAGGTATAGGAGTTGTAGGTACAATATACTTACTTTTATACCTACCTCTTTGTGAATGTACGAGCGAAGCTGCGGTTAATGACTAGTAATTATATAACATTAAAACAATTCCCCAGGTGCACCTGCAGACGCACAAGCGCCGCAGCCGCGCGAGCAAGCACCAGAACGTGTTCTGGAAGACGGAGCCGGTGCCCTTCCAGGAGCTGAGCGTGGCCGTGCAGGGGCACGTGCTCGAGCTGCGCGCGCGCCGGGGGGACATGGTCTGTTGACACCTTTAATGCTTTATTGTTTCACTAGCTGAATCCCCCGGTTTCACCCGCGTTTAAAAAGTCAAAAAGAATACATATTTGAAAATGAATGTCATCCCGCTCTCCCGCGAGCCGCCCCTTTTTCAGCACGCATCTTAACCAGTATTATATTCAGGCGATATAATATTTTAACGTTCGCAAAAAACCATGCGAATGTTTGCCTTGAGTACATTTATTCATACAATACATATGCACGGGTGTTTTGAATATATAGGTCTTTGGAGTTACTTCTTATCAGTGATTTTTTTATAACGATTGGCCGCCCTAAGCCCGGGCCTACTCGGCCTTTAGGCAAATCCGCCACTGCGTTCGTGCTATATTGTTTGATGAAGCTGTTAGAACCTTTTTTGTTGTTGACGAGGGGAGTTCTTCAAAAGGTACCTGAAGTCTTGGAAGCGATGTCGGGTTATGAGGGGGTTTTTACCGCACTAAAAGCACTATGTGGACTCCCACATAATTTATAAAGGTGGTAGAACCCCATGTAGTTCGACTCCGGCGGCACCACCGCCACACCTATTTCTGTCTTATAACGTTTCTCAGAGGTAGCAACGCATGTGTGGTCAACCTCAGGTATGACCGTGATCATATCTGGGGTTGATTACAAATGTCCAATGGGCGGCAGTGGCCACTTACCATCGAGTGGACTGCAAGCTCGTTGGCTACTCACATGTTATAAAAAAAAAAGCTATTAGAACCTTTTTTGTTGTTGACGAAGGGAGTTTTTCAAAAGCTACCCGACGTCTTGGGAGCGATGCTGCATGCGGGTTTTTACTCCACTAAAACCCCCCCTCGGTGGCCGTCCTCAGCGATATGTGGTCCTCCACATAGCAGGAACTTTAGTACCATCATTGAAGTCCTCCAAGCTCAATGCCACTTTCGGGCTCTGCCCAGATGAGCATTTGCTCAACCAACACCTACAGATGTTTACGACGGCACGCGACCATTTATGCCGTCGCCGGACGGTTCGAGCTCTCACTCCAGACGTCTATTACTCTGGAGCCCCCTTTTAGTCGCCTTTTACGCAAGCAGTGGATACCGTAGCCCTATTCTGGTCTCGATGCTACAGGGACAAAAGCTGTAGAGCCTACTTATGGAGGATATTCTGTACCCGTTATTCTTTAGTTTGCCATGGATTTCAGTTGGTTTCTAGAATTTGTCCTTATAAGTAACACTATTAATTGGCACAACTTTCTTTTACAGGTACGGCGGTTTAATACACAAGACAATTCCGATTTGAAACAAGAGGAACCTATTTTAGATTATTTGATGGATAGTCCAATTTGTCTACAATGAGAGCATTTACTAGGTAGCTATAATTATGACGGTTACTACTTTCATAACCCCACACAAGGAATTTCACCTGTATCGTGGGTGTCATGGTCACACAAAGAAAATAAAGGACACCTACAACCTTGAAAGAAAGAGACAACAGGAAGTGGCAGGATCGAGACGACTACCAGTATGAAGAGCCTGTCATATTTAATGTCAGTGCTTGCCTGTCATTGAGACACTTAAGTGGTTTTACGAGTAGTAAGTTTTTGTAGAACTTCATAAACATGCCATACTGCAGTTTCACGGGAATATCGAAGGGAGATATTTCTTACCATAGGCAAATGTATTTGCATATTTATTTTAGGTTCGTTTTATTTCAACACAATATACTAACATTATTTCACTCTATATTGGTGCGCGCGCAAAAATTGTTTACGGAAATAATCTCCCATGAAGTTCATAATGCGCCAGAAGTGTTAGTTCAATTTTTTTATTATAGGCCACTAGATGGAAAAGTATTTGTTATAATAATATGTTACGTTGTACTTTTTCAGAAAATACGAACAGTCTTAACTTACAGAATTATGTTATTTATATCTGTTTCTGTTATAACTTTGTGTTATGTCCAACAACCCTGTGTGTTAATAAATTATGAAATACTAAATATTTTTTATTAAAATTGGAGGTTACAAACTAGTTTTATTTGTTTATGTATAATTAATTATACACTAACTATTGATTACTATCATACAAACACATTTGCAACTAAAATATAGTTTTTATCAAGATATTATGCAACATAAATAATAGATTTTACTTAAAAATATTCTAGTTACTTCGATAAAAGAATTCGAATTCTCTGTGCTACTTCTGGTAGTAAGAATAGTAGTAGCACGGGGAATGAACCAATTTTTAGGCTTTTAAATCATATTTCTGATCTTTTTTATGTTTGAGTTGACAGGGATTGAAGGAATAAATAGACAGAGGGGCGGATAGTCCAAAAAAAAACAAGCTTCCCTTTCGAATATATATTTTATTTCCTTTTTTTTTCAATTTCAATTAGTTTTCTAGATATATAATTGGATATATAATAATTCGCTAACATATATATGTAATATGTACACTTATTACGTCGAGAAGGTCCTTAATGATGTCTACATTTGAATCTTATGTCCTAGGTGGAATCATCTTTAAAATATATCGATAGAAAATACTATTGGTGCAACCATAACATGATTTCTTATACTGAGATCATATCTTCTTATTACAAAAGAATTTATTAAACATTACATCTAAAGAGGTTTGCAAGGAGTTTAATAGAAGTCACACTTCTTTTTATAAGAAAAAAAATGATGAAACTTATAATGCATGCAGTTACACAAAATAAATTATGAAGATAACAATGAATAGTTTAATTCGGGTGTTTCATTAGTAGCAACATTTACCCAATAACAATCCTACCATCTGTTGTCTATATTTGTGATTATCACTTCATTGCAGTTTTGCGTTGGATGAAAAGTGTCTGTATGTCTCTTTGGTCGACTTCGGACAGGACTGCAATTTTATTTTAGTTTTTTTTAAATGTCCACAGATATGTTTTTACATAATATACACCCTAATATTAAGGAAATTATTGTAGGTCTTCAATGTTTAAATAATGTACATAGAAAACGTTAAACAAAATATCAAACAGGCAATCACGCAGATTCATAATAATCCTCTATATCTTACAAGATTATAAAAATAACTCGAGTATAAAAAATGTAAAACAAAAGGTAATTATTTTTTATGAGCAAATTTCAGGATCTTTGTATGAAAATATTTACATTAGACTCAAATTAGCGTCATGTATTTACACTGTATAATTATAATTTTAATCAATCATTTGTGCTACCGAATAATTTTCTTATCATTGTTGAAAAAAATATATGTATAAACTTCTTACTGTATTTAAATAATAATATGTACAGTAGGATCCCGATTATACGAACCACGATTACCCAGATTCGCGTCTCAGCCCTAACTACTGATTTAAAAAAATTAGCAACAACAATGTGTTCTTATGTGTCAACAAGCCACATAAAGAAGAGTTTAAACGCGCCTCCAAAAATTTACTTAAGCGTTCCTTTGTTTTAAAATATCAAATAGTAGTAGCTGGACTGTTATAAATAACCCTGTATTCTAAATTTTAACTGATAAAGAAATCATTGCTTATTTAAATAGTTGCGAGAATGAAGATGAAGAATAAACAGAAACTGAGGATATATATAAAGGTAAGCTTTGGAAGTTCTTAGCTTATAAGTGGTCGAAAGAAAGAAGGAATCGGATCCCTTACAGTTGTTACAATTGAAGCGCGTAAGGGACTTTGCTGTCATGAAAAGTTTTTTTTTTATATAATGAACCTAACAATAAGGCACACAGATCACTTGAAGGAAAGAAGTCACCATCGCCTATGGACATTTGCA